>QBDW01005431.1:0-153920 GCA_003261595.1 Maconellicoccus hirsutus | reverse complement strand
GGGGATTTATTGGAAAAATTTAAATGGGAAATATGGTGACATCCACCCTACAGCCCCGACTTGTCACCATGTGACTTTCATCTTTTCGGTCGGTTAAAAAATGCCTTGGGAGGAG
The DNA here is from genome assembly GCA_003261595.1 of Maconellicoccus hirsutus. NCBI lineage: Eukaryota > Metazoa > Arthropoda > Insecta > Hemiptera > Pseudococcidae > Maconellicoccus > Maconellicoccus hirsutus. The sequence goes on along the minus strand of QBDW01005431.1, from coordinate 153,805 downwards.
AGCATTTTTCAAGTGATGAAGAATGTAAAGAATTTGTCACCGAATGGCTGAAAAAAATTGGAGGGAATTTTTACAAACAGGGCATCGAAAATTTGGTATCACGTTATCAAAAATGTTTGAATATCTTAGGTGATTACATAGAAAAATAACGAATTGTTTGTACTTTCTAAAAATATATAAACTTTATTTTTTCTGATTTTTTTTCATTTAGTTATGGCGAAGTGTAACTTACTTATTGATCATCCCTCGTACTTGCAGTTTAGATGATTTATCAAGAAATACAAGTTCAAGCCGCGTTACAGTTGGTTACATTATATTCAATAATCGAAGAACTCGCTATCACCCACAACGCCATGCACCGTCAGCGTGAAAAATAAAATAGATATTTCCATAAAAAGCCGGACGTTTTGCTTTCCTCATCGAATAACAAACTCACCGGAAGTGTTATCATGACTGAATACGATTCATGGAAAATTAAATGCTATTTTGCTTTTAAAAATAATCAACAAGTGACACGTTTATAACAATACAAAATGGAAATCCTACATCACGGAATTTTTGCAAAACGATTGCACGTGGTTGTCAAACTTCCACCTTGGATCAAATTTTCGACACGTAAACACAAAACATCGGTACTAGCCAGCGTAGACCTTTAACCCAATTTAAGGTGAATTTTTGTAGTTTTTTACCATGTACGCACAGAGCACGGTGTAACCGGTGCGATGCATTCCCACAACAACCGTTCTTCACCGGCTTCGAAGAACCAGTTCCAGTACAAAGCACCAAGACTGGTACAACTTGTAGTTTAGAGTTACAAGTTTACGAACTTGGAGTTTTTTAATATACTATATTGCTGTGGCGTACAACGTATACACTCTAGTATGTTTACTATTGGTATTTTTTATTTGATTTTTTTCCCTTCTCGATCCTCGCGGCGAGTACAGCCGTCACGCTGTATACGGATACGTACTTGACTTCTAATAACCGGTATCGTTCCATATATAGGTAACAAAGTACGACGCCGTATCATTATTATGAACGCCATAACAAACGTTCCAATTTCCACAGGGTGTGTATAGTGGGTTTTAGACGTATTGGTACATCACCGACGTGGTCGCAGATTCACCACACTACACCAAACGTGGACACACGGTCGAACGTCTCCGCGAGATATGTACACGAACCAGACATCCTCCTTTACGTTCATGGCTTCGTGCGCAATTCGAAGGTGAAGAGTCGATCGAGTCACGAAATATTCATTAAACGCGTAGTCTTTCTTTTATTTTTTTTATTTGTGTACAAAAATAGTATATATACCAGATACGCTGCGTAAGTAGAACGCAAAAACCACCACTATCGTCCTTCCGGCCATGCCACAACCGATTCCATACAACGCCACTGGGATCACATCCATCTAATGACTAATTTTTTCTCTCATTTCAATTCCCTCGATCGTAAATCGATTAACATGTCCGAGTATTAATTACTCCGGCGCGTATGGTAATAAAGTAACGTATCACGATTACCATCAGCATCAACGCCGTAGATCCTCGTACATGTTTGTTCAAAGAATTCCACGAATGCGTTAACCTTAGTTATTTCCTTCAAATAATTACCCAAAGCACTGCGCATTTGCGCGTTACCCATGTAATCTGGAGTTTAAAAATGCAAACTTATCCACCTTCGATTTCTAGTTTTTTGAAATCAACTTCGATGCGAATAAAGAAATTTAAGTAGTTTTAAAACTAAAATGATAATTTCAATTTTCACTATGTTCAAAATACGAAAAAGGCTACAAAAATATCAAATTTGTGTGAAAGTAAGCAAATAAGAAGAACCATTCAAAGTAGCCCCATTAAGCAGGGCTGCCAACCGATACCACCAGAAAGCACTAAATTCCACTGTGAAAAAAGTGCTAAAAAAGCGCTAGACGGCTTTTTAATCCAATTTCCTCGGAAATTCTAAAAAGCGGGGGGGGGGGTGATGCGGATATTCGAAAATTTGAATGGAATTATCCAACAATTTAAATAGTATTCGAATATTGAGTAAGAACTGAAATTCACATTTTTTTTCCATTAAAACGCCGATGAAATTGATTTTTTACAGTTAAGAAAAATATTTAGATTGCTGAAAGACGCAAATCTTTCAAAATTTCATCTAATTAGGAATTTTACAATTGAAAATAAATTTTGACACAATTTTTAATTTGTTAACATTGCTGATGTAAATTCACAACTCTAGAATTTGATATTTGCAAGTAACAAGTATTTTTTTTGTTTCAGTTGTTGATTTTTTTCACATTGTAGTTTTAAAAATCTCAAAAGAAATGGTAATTTTTGAAAAAGTGCTAAAAGCATTAACATTTTCAAAAAGCACTAAACAAAGTACTAACATTTTCAAAACTGTCAGAAAAGCACTAGATGTAGTGCGAAAGCACTAGGGTTGGCAGCCCTGCAATTAAGAAAAAGGTTTGTAGCAAGGTTGTTGTTTCAGCGATACTCGAAAACGTTGAGGATCTTGATAAATGGATGTTCAGAGTAAAATTTAAAAATATTTTGAGATTTTAAACATCAAAGCTCGATTTTTAAAATGAAAGCTCATTTGAGCTTAAAGTTCGAGCTCTTTTAAAGAACAATTTTCAACATTTACAGCGAGAGGGACGAAAATAACGAAAATAACTTGGTCAAAGGTTCTTCTATCTGATAACACTGTTTCCTGCGGAAAAAATTCATTTTTCTGGCCACCAGGCTGTGCTAAATGAAAAATACTTTGCCGTTCAAAGTAGCCCCACATTACGCTATCATAAACGGGGAATTGAAACATCCTCTTTCTTCTTCAAATGTAACGATGCTGCTTTTTTTCATTAAAAAATAATTCAATTTACTCGAAAGAAAAATATTTGAAAATATCAACGGAACAAACAACAAAGAAAAGTACCAAAAAGTTTCAAATTGAAACACATACGACCAGGGCATGCAGGTAATCTCTTCGAAGAAATAAATCCTACGAATTATCAGATATCTGAATTCTGAATAGAGAAACATTGGCCAAGATAATCTCCAATTAATTGACTTTTAGAAACTGTAATTCTTTCGTTCAACATGTACAGAGTCAAGAATCAAGCAAGAAAAGCAAAACTCATGATTGAATTTTTACTTGAAATTTAATACTTACACAATATTTTCAAATGTTTGACTTTCTTCATGTTCCCATTTTTAATACAGAAATAAGAATTTCACCATGAACTATACAGTAATTCAAAAATATTATTCCTTTTTCCCATCAAGAGATCACGCATTCACCTCAAAAAACCCCCCGAAGACGATAAAAACGGTCTCATCAATGAAACGACCACGAATCCCCGCCGCGTAAAATATTTATTCCTATTAAAGCATATCAATGTACAATAACCCTAACTCGTAACAACCATTAATCAGACGATCACTTTGACTTGGAATAATCATGGTAAGTCGAACGATAGAAACAGCTATTTTGAAATCAACATAATCCTCAATACCATCCGCTTCATACGACACTATCGCAACACTTATTAAATGCGATCGACATTCCCACGAGTTCATTTGCAAATCACGCCGATTTATAAATATTCCGCGAATACCTCGCGGACAATATAGGCGACCGCATTATATTTTTTTAAATATCCTAAAAAAACACCGATTACATTCACTTTTATAAAATGAACCATTGCATCGTCACTCGTTGAAGTACGGTTGCCCTCGGAGCACTTAATATAACGGTTTGGCAATTGTGCGTTTGGTTTGACGTTTCGAGAAAGCGGGATTTATGGTTCATTTTGTACAAACAAGATCCCGGTCGGTCGTTTACCAGAACACACCGTAATTTCACGTCATCGTACAAAAAAAAACCGTACCAAAATCATGAATCGAACTTTGGCTTTTGCATATACTTTACTACGAATACAAAACCGCATCTCGCAATCGGTCATCATTTGATGAACTATTTCACTTTAATTACTAATTAGCTCGAATATAACGTCGAGTTCGGATTCACGCTGAGATATATTATTCTAACGACCACGTTGAATCAAATGCCATACAAGTTAACTACGAGTAATTATAAATTTAAGAAGGAAAAAAATCTCCCAATTAAAATCTCATCCTGATCGACCACCCGAAACTATACGAGAACTCCATCGCGTCGAGACGTTTTAATTGCGCGAATCTCGACGCACGATACGAACATTTGTCCGAGCATTTCCATTACAAAAGGAGCAGTTTGGTAATTTGTTAAAACCATTTATCGAGCATTATTTTGGTCAAACGGTGATTTTTCACGCTCTAAGCACCTCTATTCAGAATAATAAGTAAAACATGCGGGAAACCGATTCGCGCGAATTTCCTTTAGTTTATCGTAAATTAACCAATTTACCTATCGAAGGCGTTAATTTACATCGAGGCTCATCGTACATACAATACTTATGAAATTCTAGCTAATTATCCTCGATTGTATTATTTTTTTTCATTGAATCGTGAGTTAGCGCCTTTACGTTGAATTTTCGCTTTCTAATGATGCGTCCGAGATCGTGTGTCTCACTCGACCGATACCGTTGGTTATTTTTCACATTTTCACGACCACCGATACCATCGAACAAGAACGAATTATCTAAAGCGTGATCTTTCCAACAAATCGAGACGATTTAGGCGAAAATATAAAAATATTTGTTATGCCAGATGCTGAAGATAATGATGCGCTTGCACCAACCCATCATTTTTTTTCTACATCGCAAGAGATAATGGAAACGAGAAAAAAACTAGAGAAATTTAACGTATTTCACGTTATCTGGCGCATGCTTTCAAAAGGGTGACGAACACGTGAGGAAGAAATCCAACAGTGCCGATCGCTTAATGCCATGTTTCCTTTTAGACAATTTATTTCCTTCGTCGATCTTTTTCAGAGGTATTTCGAAATTGAAATTGTCCACTGATAACTATCCAAAAGTAATTCGAAAATTGCAAGAGTAATGACGACGACGGTGAATCAACTAAACTAAAATAAACGAATTTACTATACAACACGAAGTGTAGGAAGTCTCTAATTACGTTTCAATTTTTGTACGCTATACGGTATTTCTTTCTTGTTTAAAATAAATAAAAACGTAATAGATGATGCGTTTGAACTGCGAAATAGATGCGATAAACCGCCAGCCACTTTAAACCACCTCCACATATTTACTACGTTTGAAACTTCCACTATACCGACCATTTCGGTCTTCGATTCTAACGTCCAATGAACAAATATTACTAATCGGTGAAAAATTTCTTATTAAATTGACCTTCGATTCGTTTATTTTGTTTTTACTCTTTTTATCGTTATCGAATTAGGACCCGTTTTACGAGCCATTTTTCAATAATCATGCCCAATTTATAAATATGCATTTTCAATTTATGTATATTTGAAAACCTGTAAGAATTTCTTTTCCAAGAATTCAACATTGTACAAACAACACGAACACCATCGAAATTCATTTCATGAAGAATAAACGAAATCACACTACAACAATGAATAAAATAACGACGATCATTAAAAAAAATACCATCTCCTTGGGGTAATTTTTCAACATAATATCTGTTATGACGCGGCAACCACCACGACCACAGGAGACACATCAAATATGTATAACGGTAAATGACCAATAATTACACCCTAATGGTTGGACGAATTATCGAGAAATTATCGATAGGTCGTCGATGTCGTGAAGTTTACCCATTGGAAAATAACAATAACACGTTTTTTACTGCTTATTGTTTAATTTTCTTCTCGATAATTAAAAAATTATCGTTCACGAATCAACAACTTCCGGGAAACGAGCGAGTATTATGATTCTACAAAACGAGGTATTGTAATAGACGGTTGTAGATAGGTTATTAGATGCTTTGCGGCTAAGATTTTTTTCACGATATAAATGCGATTTGAGAAAAATACCAAAGTCTTGATTATTCGACGTCGAACGTTATAACAAATGAATATTATTGCTCGTAAATCATTTCTTAATGAGTACGAAAATAAAACAAGAGATTAATACGTTTAGTAGCGTGCGTCGAGTTTAGTCGAGTGAAAGCTTAAGTATCGTTTGATATTTCGGTACCCAGGTCGTCATCGCCGTTCATCCGTGAGTTATAAATTTCGTACAGCACCGGTAATATCATTTAAGAAGTTGTTCGGTGGATTCTGTTGTCACGCCAATTGTCCCGTTAGATTGAACCGATTTGTCGTGGGCACGACCGGTTGGTTTCCTGCGGGAGACGAGTACCTTCTTTTTTTTTTTTTTTTTTAGAAGTTGAGTTCCGTGGTTAGAATATTTTCATGAGGTTATTTCGCACCCAATTCACTCGTCCTATATAAAAATTCGATTTCGGGGTAACAGCCTAGATTGCGATAGGGTTCACAATTACAGTACGTTGTCCTCGAAGGTTACCATGGCGAAAAAAGGTCACTGGTCTCATAATGCAGGACTGGAATATGGAAAAAAAATTCCTACACGATCGATATTTCTCAATATTTCGGGTACCATTAACTAATACACGTTGGATTGATTGAAATGCTTGGTAAATTCTAAAAATCATTCTTTGAAGTCGAATTCTCGGTAATTATAAGGCGTTCGGGTACTTTCCAATCATCAAGTTTGCTCCTTTATGTTACTACTGAAGTTACAATTACTGATAAACCAGACGAATTACGTATTTCGTAATTTTCAGCCAACAAATAGCTAACGTATTAAACGGTGTGATTGTTAATAGCGATCTTCAACGATTCTAAAATCTTGCGTCATTTGCACGTAATGTAATACGAAACGAAGCAGAAATCAGATAGTTAACATTTCGGCCTTTCTATTCGGAACAGTGTTACGAGCCGATTTACTCGTAATACGAATGCGACTTTTACATAACATTGCATTTTTTAAAATAAAGTGTCATTACTTTAATAAAAGAATAAAATATGAGGAATGTATGATTTTTGAGATTAAATTAATGTATTCTACAGACTGTTGAACAGAATATGTGAATAGAAAAAACAGTTTGAGAAAAAGTACACAATGCAAAAGCAACTATTTTCAAAATCAGAGCAATTTACTACAATCCTGACTGTATCATCGTTGCTCATCCCGAAAAAAACAAGAAAAAAACTCTTGTTACATTACAAATCCCTTCAAAAAAGCAAATAGGTAATATAATGTAAAAGTAGGTACCTACCTTAGATACTACTAAAGTAGTAACTAGGTACCTATATAGTACATCATTACGGAATTTTCAATCCGATTAAAAATAAATCTAAACATGTTGCATAAATTCGAAATTAGCAATTGCAAATTTTAAACACGACTGCAACGCAATCAAATCACGGCGTTAATTGACATTTTCTCACCTTTATCATTTTACTATGTTTATACACGAAAATGAGAAATTGCATTCGTTATCAATGGTTATCAGTTTATCATGAATATTGTTTACATAAAACGTAAACATCGAGTCGGTTCAATAAATTAATGATAAATCAAAATAATAAATAATAGTGCTAATTTACGAAGTTCAGGAAGCTATAATTGAACAATGAAATTTATACCTAATAAAGGCGACACTTACCCAGCATTAAAATTTGACGTGTTCAGCAAAACTGTTCATTAACAATGCAAAATTGAATAATTATAAAATTTAACGCGGGAATAAATCCATATCACACAATTCACACGAATATTTAAAACTCAAAATTTTCCGCGCAATAAGGTAAAATTCACACGCAATTTTGTAAAATAAGGCAAAAACAACGCACCGTTTATAGATTACACTGCTTCTTAACCTGCGCAATACGATACGATACTACGCCATGAACTTCCAGTTCCAATGGTAATGGCAATACTGATCATCAACAACAAACGTAAAGGATACCTGTTAGATTTTTCAACGAGACGGATTTGCGCTTGTGTTGTGTGTAGTGCGCAGTTTATACATGTGTAGAATGTGTAGAATTGGTAAGAAAAAACTAAGTAATGATCTTCCGAAGTTGAATTGTGTTGGATGAAGTTATTTACATAACCTATCTCTACAAAACATACCTATTTTTCTGGTGTATGCGACTATACCGCATTCTAGCGATTCTGTTCTGCAATATAATTTTGCATATTCAGCAGGAAAAGTCAGCACTTTGGTAAAGCATCGGTCAGTTTCATCGGTTTCATCCACTTTTTTGAAATAAAAGTCATTGACCAGAAGCGGGTATCACACGATTGATAAGGATATTGTGCAAGTATCACCGATCGGCGATCACTATTTTATTATAGTGATATTGTCTGAATAGCTGTGAAAAATTGTTCTTTTTCATTTTTAACGCTTTATTAATTTAAATTTTCTTTCTCATCTTTTTTCTGATTGTCTTTGCTTTCATAATTCGTTATGAACTACCCCGATGATTCCAATTTTCGGAATCCTCCAACCCTAGGTCCTCATAGTCCTCCTGGTCCGTATGGACAATTAGGTCCGTATGGTGGACCTGGTCCTTATAATGCCCCTGGTGGTTACGGTGCTGTGGGTCCTTACGGTGCGCAAGATCCTTTGAGACCTCCAATGAATGTCGTGAGTTGAAGTATGGTCAACTATTTTTTCTTCAGATTATTAATGCTATATTTCATCATTTAGCCGTACAAGTTCACTCGAGAAGAACTTCAAGTATTGAAACAATGTAATCGTGAAAGTTTTTACGGCAGATGTGTACCTCTTATGGCTGCTCTGGGTTTGGGAGCTTATTATGGTGTTCATTTAGGTATAGCTCATATTTTTCCTGTCATTGGGACCTTTGATTCTACTTTCTAATGATTGTTGCTGACTTAATAGGTTATGTCAAAGGTAATCCTAAGTACGGATCAATTCCAAAAGTCGTTGCAGGATTGGTTGCCGGGTTTGTCGGAGGAAAATTATCGTATAAAAATAAATGTGAAGAGAAAATACTAGCTCTACCCGGTGGTAAATTAAAGGAAACAATTTTAGCCAGAAGAAACGCTCAAAGTGGTGTATTGCAGTCTTTTAATGATGGGTTGGTGTAGTTTTATGTTAAATTTATGTATCCATGTTAAAGTGTGCATTATAAAGGTATATCATTCAACATTCTTTTTCGTATCATTTCAGATTGTACAATGATGCATCATTAAGTTACGCGATGCCTTATGTTGGTGGTAATTTACAATCAAATGAAGCAAGATCCCTTTCGGATATGGATACTGACAGACCCTATGATTCTTTTGACGATTCATTCAGATCAAGAAATGGTTACTTTTGAAATCTTTTAATGAAAGGATATTTGCTAGATACTCATAAAGCTTATTTTATATTTCTTTAAATTACAGAATCTGATAGCGAGATTGAACAGTTACCTATAAATCCTCCCTCTCATTCAGTAACTTATGACGAGTTACGTTTAAGAAATCGCGAAGAATACGAAAATAGAAGGAAATTGTACAGGTACTTTATTCATTAGTAATCCGACTGCAGCAATTCAGTATCATGTCAATGTGTTTTCAAAAAACTCAAGCAGGGAGATTTTGACTTTTTATATTTGACATCTGAACGTTGAGAAATTTAAGAAAAAGAAATAGACGACAATATTCACATTGAGTCATTGTGCAGCAAAAATTCACCATTTTCAACTTTTTTTTACCTAGTGTTTTAAAGTGTTGAAAACGCATAAAAGAAGGCGCTTGAAAGAGAGTCATCTCTCCTATTAACTTCGCTAATGGCATTAATTCACTACGTAAAAATCAAAACGATTGTTTTTTTTCGAAGGAGTGGACCACTGGATGATTATGCGCCTCATGGTGGTGCATTTGCTCCACCACCCGCTGCTTCACGTGAAAGTGGCGGTTCCTATGCTAAACCACAACCTCCGATGCAGTCAGTACAATCAACTCAAGAGCCAATTCAACTACATACCACACAGCCTAGATCACTTCCTCAGCGAAAAAATCTGTATGGAGATGTTGTAGAAAAATAGTGCTTTTTAATTTATTTGTTTTTGATTTGTTCTGAACATAATCTTTCTTCAGGTATCTGTTATACATTTGAAGTATACGTTAACTAGCGGTGCATAGTAATAAATTTAATTATTACTTTGGTTTAAAAGAATCCAAGATTTTAAAATTTATGTTAAATTGCATTTCATTCAAGAAAAGAACAAATATGAACACTAATTTTTATTTTACGTTTCTTGTGAATTTTTTTGTTCGTCATCTCCGAGTAATTTTTTCTTTTTCAGCCAATCAGCTATATATTTATCAATTCCCTGAGGCAGTACCCCAGTATTTCTTGTGATTTTTCTTTCATTTAAGTACTCTTCGACTGCTTGTTCATGAAAATAACCATTACTTTTCCAGATATCTATACAACCGTTCATTTTACTTTTTAGTTCGGAACAAGAATAAAGTCTTTCAAAAAACCATTTGTTTTCGCTACACCTTGAGTATTCTGTGAACAAAATTTTCTAGTGTTATTTCGAGAAATTTTTAATACACAGAAGTTTTGAATTACCCATAAACTCCCTGGCACAGCGCTCTGTAATTATGAGGCGTTTTTCAAGAGCGGGAATTGCTACTTTCAATTCCGCTTCTGCTAAGGATCTGTCATCAGGATCACCTGAAGCGTGAACATCGATTATCTTTACTTAAATGTCATCTAAAGTCTGAAAATCTAAAAGCTACTCGTGATTCAATATTTACCATAACCTTGAGGTCCTTTATTATACAATCCTTTATCAAAAAAACGAGACTTCTCGTCAACGGTATACCTCATAGTGTTGGTATGTTAAAAAATAATGAGGTTCTTAGTGAGTCAAATCATAAATACTGAAACACAGTGCCCATTTCGTCGACAATTTAATACTACATAGCGAAAGACGAAATTAATCATTACATCCAATTCGAATTCGTTATCATCAGTTATCATATCAAAAAAATAAAACACGAGCGAACAGTTTTACCAATGTTTTTTCATCGAAAGAAACGGACGCAGGGCAAAATCCTCACATTATGAAATTCAATTTAATTCAGACGTGCACTTTATTTGGTAAGTATGCGACAATTGCGACATGCGTTTCGTTTTCATGTTGTATTTAAATATTTAAAAAAGAAAAAAAAAATGAAATGAAAATGCATATTGCGAAATAACGAAAACGAAAATTGGTGAAAAGTTCTTTTCGAGTTTCTTGCGTGGCTACCCTTGCGTTGAACGTAAAAATTTTCTTGGATTTATTTTAGAATTAGAATTTTGGATTTTGAATTTTTCAATTACCAACTATCAAGTTCTTGCTTTGGTCTCAACGTTTGACTTACATTTTTTGCTGGACTTTTTCTGCTGTAACATCGTCTATACTTTTCTGATTAAATATCAGATTTAATTCGAACTTGTTTTAATTGACATTTTCAATTTTAACTTATAAAACCACTTCTTTTTCGTGTTTTTGCAAGCTTCGTTGATTCACCTTTACAAGTCTGAATGTTACACATTCGATATCGTGGTAGTGCGATAGCAGATTCATAAAGCCATAGACCTGTTGTCGAATTGTTCATCGCAATTTATCTTATTCCTTGTGCAGTTTATTCGTAGGTATTGAAAAATGGTCGAAAAAGACCGAGACCATTTCTGGTCTAGTCTAACGTTTAAGCTTGCCCTGAATACAGCATCGCATCCATTTGAATACGCTAAAGTTCTAATTCAAGTATGTAAATAATTTCATTTGTTCAATCATGTTTTTTTGATTACACTTCGATGGTAATTTTGGTTTAATATTATGCACTCAGATCGGGCATGAACCTATTGCCCCTTTTCCAACTAGAACTATACTACGAAGACCTGCTCTTGGTTTGCCCAATGTCATAGAATATGGTATGATTTTTCTTTTTTCAATAAAAATATGGTTATCTGAAATGTTTCTTTCTATTTCAGTAAAATACATAAAAACGATCGACGGTTTTCGAGGATGTTACCGAGGGTTAGGTTCACGATTGTTGGCTAATTCAGTTAATCTAATCGCTAGCTCGACTGTGAGCGATGCCACCAGTCGATTCTCGTATAAGTTCATTTCTTGTTTACCGGAAGACGAATTCAGTCAAACAGACAAGTAAATATTAATTTTGAAAGGGTGAGATTGCCAGCAATCATATGATTTTATTTTAGATGGTTGAGTTTATGGCGTGATGCGTTAGTGGAAATAAGCGGTAAAACTGCTGGCATCGTGGCAAGTCATCCTTTCCAAGTTATAACTATTAGAATTATGGCGCAATTTGTTGGCGGAGAAAGCCATTATAAGTGAGGCAAACTTTGCTGTATTGGAATTCTTTGATAAATGAAATTAAACCTGACTATCATTTTGTAGTGGCATTTTCGCGTCTATTGCTGAAATTTACAACACAGATGGAATTCTGGGATTTTTCAGTGGATTGATTCCTAGATTGTTGGGTGAAATTTTCTGCACTACGTTAATTCATGCTTGTGTGTTCTTTGTCAAAAACATGATCAAAGATGAAGAAGTGATCAAATTCAGTAATTTTCCAATATTAGTGAGTTGATTTTTTCACAATTGATTAAATCGTATTTTTGGCGTGAGTGGATAAAATAAACTCGTAACATTATATTTTGAACTACTGGTAAACTACGTACAATATCGAAATCAGGATCTTGATCAAGTTTAGTGTCCAATTCGAAAAATTTCCATTGTTTAACATCGCGAGAAAACATCTCATTTTTCCACGATGCGTTAAATCATAATATAATTTACTTAATAGTAAATTGTCCTTACACATTTCAGTTAGTTGGTTCTACATTGTCGTATCCTTTCCACGTCGTGAGTACTTGTATGGCTGTGAACAATTGCGGGTAATTATTTTATTACTTCAACAGTGTGAATGTAATTTATTGATTCAATTGTACACCATAGCTTGGTTGCGGGTAACCCTCCTCAAATGCCCGTCTACAAGTCATGGATTGAATGTTGGCGTCATTTATCAAGAACTGATCAGTTGAAACGAGGTTCTGCGATGTTTTTCAGATACTACAGCGGACCTCACGTTTATTCCACCGGTTACCATAATTTATTAATTAAGAGAGATTAAAGGTATATAATTTGTTACTTAACGCTTTATAGTTTTTACCCCGTCAGATCACTCAAAGAATCATGGGTTATTTAATTTTTTGCTTTGAGTTTTTTATGCGCTTCACGCACAAATTTTTTGTTTAGAGTTTGTTACCTTTAATGTGAAGTCAGTTCTATTATGTAAAATCTTTCGACTGATGTTTTTTTTCGGATCATCGCATTCTCTAAGAGTTAGTTCGCGGTGTATTTCAAGTATATTTTCTAGGTTGAAATTAAGATTGTTTTTATTTATGTATAAAGAAAAGACATCTTAGTCGGACGTTTTAATTTAGGTTTATTGGTTTTATCGTGAAAACTTTTGTGTATATGATTTTAAGATTATCCGTTTTCGTTATTTTAACTTCCTCGTTACTTTGTTGAAACAAAATCGAGAAATATTTTCAATTATATTTTATACGTAGATTTGATTTGTGATGATTATTGCATCGATCAATTTCCAAGTGAATGGCTGGACGAAAAAACGTCTTCCAAAAACTCACAAAAAATGATATATTATAAAAATATGATAATAGAAAACTTTGATAAATAACCAATAGTATTAATGAGATGCGTAATTCTTTTCTTTCTGTTCCTTGATTTTTGATTCAGTCTCGTTCAGTGATACCAATAATTGCATTAATTCGTCCATTAAGCTGCTATGAATACTCGAAAGATCATCATCATCGATCATGATAAAAACGTCTAGAATAAAATTCGTACATTTTAAAATTTCTTGAGCAACACAACACGATATTCCACTCTATATCATTTACCTGGTCTTTTTTCAGTCAATTGAGTGCAATATATAGTGAGAATATTTATAACATCATCTTCATCATCGGGACTAGAAGATATCAGCTCATTTAACCAAGTTATCCTGAAAAGAGTAAAATAATACGTGATTTTCAAGGATTTTACGTCTTTTTATGATTATTTATACCTATTATGCCTAATGAATTTCAACGCGGAAGACCATTTATTTTCTTTTAAAAATTGCAAAATCGTTGAATCAGTTTGGTCGGTGAAAAGTAACTGAGGAGATGGTGTTCCTTCTTCACTCAGGTCCGAATATTCGTCGTGAGCTTTTATCAATGCTTTTCTCATGGTAATTACTTCAAGTGATATGTTCTCCAACTATTGAACATAACGTGTTAACAGTTTCCACGCGGTGATTACGATTAAGTTTTACGATATGAACTCACTTGAGCTTGATTAGCCATCGCGATCAAAGAATTATACATCTTATTAGCAGTCTCTAATAATAATAATAATTGGATATGAAATTTGTATAAAGCTTTTCCGATATCAACAACAGACTCTTCGTTAATTAATTCAGTCCCTACGCTTTCGTCGCGTAACTGTTGTAATTTTAATATCGCTTTCAATGTTTCCATACACTAAAATATTAATAAAGAGTAATATTTATTCTTGCAATAGAAACATTTTTAAAGAAAAAAATCACGAATTTTACCTCATTAGCTTGATCTTTTCTATCCAAAAAAGTATCCAAATGTTCTCTCAATTGCATAACTCCAAATCTTAGTGTTTCCGATAGAGGTATAGCGTTTGTGTTAAACCATACAAAAATAGGATGAGCTCTAGCAGCTAATATGCATGTTACTGTGGTTAAATGTGTTTGTAGTAAAGTGCTGCCTTCAAATTCTGATAATAAATTGCATACGCTATGAGTGACCGATATGCTTTTACTGACTACATCCTGTTAAAAAAAAAACATTTCTCATATAGTTACCATTCGTAATACATTCAACTGATTTACACCATTTTTACCTTAATTAACTTATACATCAAGTGAAAAACGTGCAGAGATGAATTTGGAGTTTGCTCGAATAAAAGACATAATTGAAACCGCCACATTTCTTCGGTATCGTCTCGATGCAACGATCGAAAAGACATCACAGCCGGTAAATTTGGAGACGTGTTGCAAGGTGTTAAATCACCCAAGTCTCCAACGCTTGAATCCCTAATTACAACATTACACTAGTTAACAAGTTTTGATATATTTCACCACCAAGACGAAACTTACGATATGTCAGATCGTGTAGCAGAATCCCTGCGTTCACGATCGTGTAACCGAATAGACGAAGAAGAGCTTTGAGTATCGTGTAAATGAGACGACAAAGGTGGAATTTCATCTAATGGAGATTCCGATCCTAATTCTTCATCCGAAGAATCATCGACGCCGCTAACACCTCCCTAAATCATTTACATAATTAATTTCTTGAAAGATAATTTTTTCGAAAATTAATTTACCGTTCTAATAGTAAGCAAAGGAGTTTTCTCGCTGAGGCTATCAGCAGCTTGAGATGCTAGGTTAAGATCGCCTTCAAAATCAGCTCCACTCAGAGGTCTTCGACGAACACCCCAATTAAAATTATCGGTACTTTCACCCTGAAATAATTCGTATTTAAAGCAATTGCATTTTAAAGTTATTAGTAAAAGGTTTACTTACTTCGACACTTTCGCTTTCGTATTCCAAGAAATCGAAATCTTTAAATACTCCGAAATGATCGTTTTCATTGCGACGAGATTCGACAGATAAATCCGGAGCAGAGACTTCTTCTGTACTGCTGGCCATACTCGATTGCCTTTCCAATAGATCCGAGCTTTGACTAAATATAACCTAAGATGATACATTGAAATTTTATCATTAATTTTCTCAAAATCACTTGTTTATTACTGTAAATTAAAAAAAATTAGTATTCCATCGAAAAAATTATAACATAAGATTAATTTCGAATCGTTAATTTTTACTACCCCTTTTTTTCCAAATTGCACAAAAAACAAAAATCCCTTAAAAATATTGCACATACATTATCTACGACATAAACGAACATATAGTATAGCAGAAGCATTCAAATTTACCAAAAGGCAATATTTTGAACACTTTAATGAAAAAATAAGCAGTGACGAGTGTAAATGAGATTAATCAATGTAAACGCAACTGGTGATGGACACGTGAAATTTATCGATCAACATTTCAGAAAGTTACAACGAGTGAGACCTGCGCACGTAGTAATTTTGATCGACAAACGGATTGCATACCACTGCAGAGCAAATTACGTTAATATAGGCTCGACGAAAAAAATGCTTAACGGCGATGAAATGATACGAGGCGTTAAACGGAGCGACAATGGCGCGTATTAGACAAAAATTTCCAATAATCTCAAGAGTATTTTTCGCTACTTGAAGCGATACATGAAAAAATCTACAGCGCTACGGTGTTTCGTTTCGTTAACGGGTTTTTTCTCTCATTAACGGTATAAACACATTTAAGGGAAAATGCTGCTTAATATTGACAAACACAGCTTAATTTTTAATTTTTACCTTATTTAAGGAGTACAGTAAATCTTCCTATGAAAAATAAAAATTAAATTAATATGTATTTTGGATTGTTTCAATTTGCAATATCGATGTAGTATGTTTTGCTTTAATTACACGACGAAGTAAAATCGTACTTACTGAAGGACTCTTTGGTAGACCGACTCTTTGGCCACAGGTTGTCAGTAAATTCACCAGACATTCGCGTACTCGACCCTAAAACAAAATTACAATTCATTATACGAAAAGTTCGTTTAATTTTTATTCAACATCATCGCAAAATTACCTGACTCATCCACGGTCTTTTCCAACCAATAGCCGCGTTATCAGCGGGAGACAGAGAACTCGAACGCCGAGGCGAATTTCCCGAATGATTACCAGATATTTGATTAACACTATTGTCGTGGGTATAATGACTAGACATAATGGAAATATCTTCGGATTTATCTCCATCATTTTTATTTGGTACTTGCTTGCCAATTAATGGAATTTGGTAAACATCAAACGTGAAATCCATCGTTCTCCCTACGTAATTAAATCTTACGTCAAAATGAATTCAACAATACACATTTATCATGAGAATTTCTCAAGAACCTGGTAATTCTTTCTTTACGAATACTTCAACGTCGGCAAAGGTAGGACACATTGTTGACGAGTAATGCGATTCGAGGAAAGGATACTGGGACGATGGAGCAGCTACCAAAGTAGAAGATCGAGTGACAACCAATTTTAAAATTTTCGTTGCTTCTTTATGATGAACTCCCTATTCAAAGATGATGATTCAAACAGTGCAATTTGATGAATTTTACATAGTAACAACTTACTTCGACGAATTTCGCAATGATGACTAATAAATCGGAATTAAATGTCGTAGGTGATAAATCGACGTAATGTAACATACAATGGATAATGTTCAGCACCGGAAGTTGTATGACATTTGGTCCTTTCTCCAATAACTACAAACAAATTCGCATTTATGCAATTACGTACTTACACTTTCCAATATATTAAGTTTCATTTACTTCTACTAAGAATGTAAGCATCGTCATGCTGACGTGGGAATAAGTATCGTGTAAATATTTCACAACGCATTTGGTCCACTGGAAACTTTCTTTACTAAACGTACGTCGACTATATAAGGTCATCACGGTGCCAAGATTTTCTAATTTTTTGCCCTTTTCCGTACTTATCTGCAATGTCAACAATCATGATGATTTTTTAAACAACATGAAAACCGCAGCTCGAGAATTTTTTATTACTTGAGCGATATTTTCGGCGCTTGTGACACATAATTCGTTCGCGTCTTCATAATGTAACAACATATACGGTAATAAGGCCACCACATTCATGGGAAATCCAAGATTTTGAGTAGGATCAACTACGGTTAAATCCAACAAAAGAGTAAACTGTGATAACAGGGGAACAACGGCTTCGTAAATCGCTGGGTTGGTACATCCCTGTAAAATAAAACTTGAATTTTAGCTTTCACTATTTTCTTACGCTAACACTTTTCGTACCTTCAACAGCAACGCTTGTACTCCTTGAAACGAAGTCCAGCGCAACTGGCCGAAAAGCTTCTCCACCTTATCAACGGTATCAGGCCTATCTAACGGTAATCTATGTAAAACCCTATTCAACAACCGTAAAGCTAACAGATATTCGTGCTCGTAATCAGATTCCAGGACCGATACAGCTAACCAAAACAGCTGCGCTAATATCAACATCTTATCATCTTGAGACGAAGAATCCAACAATTTCAAACTTTGCGCTGACCTAGACCGACTCAAGTTACCGGCGTATTTACTACACGGGTGTCTAGAATCGGACTCTCGTCGAGTATCTGAAATCACTCAACGTAAATTTCCATTTTAAGCTTAGCGTAACCAAAATCACACCTTTGAATTCATTCGTAGCTTGAAATCCGGGCGTTCGTCTTGTATAATAATGCGATACCGAGTAACTGGTACTTCTAGCGTGAGCGTTATTGTTAGCGTTATGCAAATGACCTAACGCGCACATGCCAGCTCCCAAACCGATTCGTTTGCCTGGTGCGCCGTATCCGTTTAGAACACCCGCGTCTTTATTTAGATTAGGAGTAGATTTGAATATTTCTTTCATGAAATCCAACGGCCGGAAATCCGAATCCAAGGAATCAACAGATGACTCCAACGTGAGTAATAACTCGGTAACGTAGCCCTAAAAATACACCGTTTTATGCACCCTTCGTGTGAAATCATAATCGACAAAATTACCTGCATGTCTTCGCCTTGTTCGGCGATCGTTTCAACTAATCTAGACAATATATCGGATAACATTCTAGACGTGATAGGAACCCTAAGAAAACGAAATACCTGCGAAAACAACACTTCAATCAATCGCAAAAACCGACGTATTGAAAAATTCACCGCGACGTAACTACGTAACGCACGCGATCATTATATACTTCACTATAACCGAACCATAGAAAAAAACTAACTTGTAAAGATCGACCGGCGTAATGTCTCGAAGAACACGATAATCCCAATTGTAACGCTGTCTGAGCCCATCTTTCATTGATCAGAGCATGCGGTAATGATTCTTGAAATATTCGTAAAACGTGCTGTAAAAATATATCCAATTGTTCGACGCTCTTAATACTCCATACTTTGGCGGTTATATCTTCGTAATTCCATAGAACTTGATCTTTTCTACAATTTCAACTTGAAATGTCAGAAAACTAATTGAACTAGTGAATAACTTCGAATAAAACTTACTTCGATGCTATGAAATCAATTAATGATTTTACTACGTCTTGAATAGGTTTACTATGTTTCACCGGTGTTAATGTCTCTTCGACCGTCGGCGTCAAGCTCAAAGTAACGCCTTGAGGAGATGTTAAAGTGTCACATGTGCCTAGAAACCATTTCGTTAAGTTTTCTTAACTATCGATCAATTATAGAACGCGAACTTCGTCATATTCAAAATATTTTTCATTATAAACTTTCGTCATTTTTCATTTAGCTTTGTTTACTCAGGACACCGAAGTAACGAAAGTTTTCAAAATTTATAAAATACCAGCGCGTTACATAAGTGAAGCTGTAGCTGTTTTAAAATTACTTTGTTAATCTTATATCTTACTTGTTGGCGAAGGAATTACAGCGAGGCTGGAAGATTGCGATGATCCAATAGGAGATTGCAAATAACTATCGAAGGTTGAATCGGATTCTGAAAAAATATTCACTTTTTGACATTTTCAAGTCTTGGTTATGGCACACGGAATCGAAAATCGTCACAAAAAATCGTCACGTGGTTGTTATGGTTACAGTCATCATGGCGATGTGACATACTCATGAGTGATAATCTTGACACTTTCACGTCATGATAACATGTCAAAGATGACAGTACATTGTAACGGTGACATATCATGATCATGAGAGATATATGATGACAAGTCATTATCATGGTGACGTGTTATGGTTATGATTGGCATGTGATAAGCAATGACTTGTTATGATGAACTTCATTGGAATGGTAGCGTCATGGTTGTGAGTGACATACGATAGTGTCTTCGTAATATGTCGGATGACATGTCATGGTGATATCTCATGATCATGTTACGATGAAAGGTCGAATAATGACGTAATATGGTGATATGCCATGATATCAGGGTAATAGGCGCGGTGATGATATGTGATCACAAGTCAGGTGATTATTTTTTTCCTCTCAAAATGTGTTATGCGTCCTATATCCATGTTTAAAAAAAAAAGTAACTTTTTCACGTCACCAAACAATATCATAGATGACTATTCGTTGTCATGATGACGTGCCATGTTCAAGAGTGACATGTGATCATGTCATAGTAACATGTCGAGTAACATGATATGATGACAGGTCATTGTATGTGACGTCAAATAACGTCTTCTGAAGAGCGTTTTTACTGCGAAAAGACATGAAAATGTCACATTGTGTTACGGACTAGTACGCGAGCTGATTTTGGTATAATTTTGAATTACACAATATTCTACACTTATAAAATAATTATTCAAATTTCTTCAGAAAAATAAAAAAATCCAAATCGAAAAACAAAACCGTACTTACCAGTAAAATTATGGAAAGGTATCGCGACAGTAGGCGTTGGCAATCCAAGATGAGAATGTATAACTTTCCTATTTAGTAAAATTTGCGCAACCGAGAAATGATCTCCGTGATTAGCCAACACGATTAATAAATTCAATAACAACTGTTTACAATGCTGATTAATCAAGTTACGACTTTGATCCATTCCCAAAAACAATATATGCAACATCAATGGAATATGAACAGACCAATCCAAATCCATAGAATCAACAACCACATCAGTTAACAAAATCACAGCTAAATTACATCTGAAAAAACATAATACACATTTCAATCAAACCATAAAAATTCCTACACCATCATGCGATTATTTACCTATGAAAACCACTACTAGGTTGTACATTTTCAGGAATGTATTCGGTTAATGGAGCAAAATAACCACCGTATTCGGGCATCGGTAAAGGATGCGGCAAAGGTACATCATATTGGTACATAGCATCATCTCGACAAATCGTATAATCGTCATCTCCAGACGCTGAACTTCCAACTGCGATCTACATTCAATTCCAATTAGTAAACAATGTTAAATTCGTTTTCAATAATTTTTACCTCGCTTTCGGCAGATACTGGTTTATTTTCGTCCAAAATATGAGACGACAATACTCTCGATTTATTACTCCTCAAAGTTCCATATTTAGGTTCAGCCATGACCCTTACATTAGATTCGCTTTTAGCTCTGAAAAATTACAATAACATTAGGTATATTTCTTCGTCACAAATTCAGCTCCACATTGATGAAAAATTCACCCCGAAACATTGGACGCGATTCCTTCTTCGCTGCTATGTCGTTTCGTATGAATCGTTCCTTTCTCCACGGATAGTTCGTTATTAGTGCCATGCTGATCGAAATGAGGATCCGGATCGGAATACCCGGATATTTTACGCACACTTGTTAATCTATAATACGGCGGTGTTTCGGTTCTTTCGATAACGCAATTCAACGTCTCCACGGTTTGTAACTCGGTGAGCATCTCATCGAGTAAGCGATCTGGTCTAGCTCGAGCGAGATAAACGGTTACACGCTTGGCCTGAAAATTTACCCAAAAATTAGAACCCCACTGCGTTTCCTACTTCCTTCGTACTTACAAATGGCAATAATTCATTTGGAGCTATTCCGCAAACAATCAGCAAATACCGCATGATAACTTTGAGATTATTAGGCCAACAAGAACAAAGCGTCGCCCATAGATCTTCAATCTCTTTGGAATGTTCGTTGGAAAACTACGCACGAGGAAAATATAAGAAAATATTCAGACTAGCGCATACAAAAAGGACGAAAATCGTTTAGAAAACGTTGATTTATAATATACCAACAGAACAAAGACGATTTAAATGCTAAAATATGTAAATAACTATATTTTTTATTCTTCGAAACTTCATCATTTCAAAGACCCATTGTCGCTACCAACTTTTTACATCGATTTCGCGCATTATTCGATTCATTTCCAAAGCACAAACTACGAAGGTAAATAATTCATCGTGTCGAAAAACATTTAATTTCGCTAAAAAACAATATCTACTTCGCGTATTTATCGAAAACTAATCAAAATATCCGACGTGTTTGTAATAGCAGTTACTTTCCAGCGACATGAAGTTCCATTACTTTTAATAGATTTGATATACGTTTCAACTCACTTTGGCGGTGATGTAAAACAAATTGTTTAAAACCATTTCCGTTGCTTCGGCGGATCCCCAACCTTCTCGACGTGATCCGGATTTTCTTACTTCATTTGAGTAGTACTGAAAAAGTAAAAGAAAATTCGTATTTTACACGTATACCACCGCAATATCCGTCACATTAATGTAACACACGATAGTTGGATATTTGTATCGAAACGGATTTATTTCCGTTATTTTAAACGAAAAACCCAACATGTTAAGACGAATTTCTGACACGTAAGTATACCTTTTTATCATTCTATCGCGTTTTAATGCTAACCGCTCTATTTTTCAAGTTGAATGCGACCATCGTCAATGAATGAAAATTACAGAGGATTGACATAGGTTTTATTCTACGAGTACGTTTCGAACAAGATAAGAAAAAATACGACAAAAGAAATAATTTTGTAACAATTTTCAAGCATATTATTTACCTCAAAAAGATGAAGGTAAATGAAGGAAAGATGAAGCAGGATGTTTCATATCAAAAGTAGATGACAAAAAAAAATATGACGTAAAAATAACATTTTTATCGGTTAAAGACGAGACTACGAGTATAGTGGGTTGCATAACCAATTTTTGCAGGAAAAAGCACTAAAATCCCTAAAATTGCTCGAGAAAATAAAAATTGTGGAGTATCGCTCTACAGGACGAGAAAGTGTATGATTTATGATATAATGTCAAAAAGTTGTCCCAATTGGGATCCTGTAACTTCAATTTTTCAGAAAATTGAGCAATTTTTTGATATAATATTTTTAAACATACACCTGTTTATCCTACAGAGCGTTATTCCACATTTTAACCTTCCTGGGCAGTTATAAGGAATTTTGGTGTTTTGTCCTGCAAAAATTTGTTATGCAATCCACTACTTCCATAGTCTCGTCTTGACTTGAAAATTTGTTTAATAGTATTTGAAATAATAATTAACTTCATTTGACATGTTTATTTTTATAATTAATTTTAGCTTGAATTTAATTCCATTATATTGATTTCTTATTTAGTTTAATCGATTTTATATTTATTTTCGATAATTCGTATTAATTTCTAATTTAAGAAAATCATTTTTTCTAAATTAAAAATTTGTTTACAAATGTTCGAATAAAAAAATCTTACGACTACTTCCAAATTCCATCATTTTGACTATAAAATTCCAATTAATATGTGTTAAATTCAACACAATAAATTGACTTTTTTAGAAAATAGAATATGAAGTGCATTACTGGTACACTTCCTAATTACCTACGACGACGCTTTTAATCACAAAGATCATCATACACTCCTCTCACCATGACTTAAAAAAATTAATTATAAAACAGGTGAAAATTTTTCCCTGAAGAAAAGTTCACCGATTTGATTGATATTTTAGAACAGAAAAAATTAATAATTCCCAGCATCGTCCTACTTTCGCCAAATGTCATTTCCACCTTAACGAATTCTTCTCAATTATGATTTATCGCAGCATATGACTAAAACACACCGTTTCAAAATATATGGTAACGGAAAAATTTTCAAATTATAACGAATCACTCAGAAATTACAAACCATCTTGAAATGATCGATTTCAAAAATTTCGCTGGTCATCTTCGTACGGTAAGAAATATTCAAACGCGAAATTTGAGGGTTGATAATGACAAAAAGTCGTGAAGTAAAAAAACCACTTGATTAAAATATTTTAAGTTGACCACGTGTCAGTGATACTTAAGACGTGTTTAATTTTACAATATCAAAAAAATTCAACAGGTTTAAGGAAAACATGACCAAAAATTTGTCATAATAAAAATTATTAGCCCTCGGTCGCCACAATTTGGTTCCAAGGCGCTGCCTACATACACATGTAACAAATGTCACACATTTTTTTTAATTTTTGAGGTAATTATTTCATGGTGCTCCTTTGTTTATATATTGATACAACTAAAATCTACGAGTGTCCAGGATCACTTTAAAACATATTGCTACTGAGAATTACATAATTTGCCCCTTATTTTCGCTAAATAAACGTCCAATATTTAAAAATATTCTATAAAATACTTTAAACTGAAATATTTCGAGGACCGTTGCTCGAATTAAAAAACTAATCGCCACATCAGAAAAGAAAATTTTATGTTCTACAATTTTGATAATAACCAATTTTTCTCTAACATATTTATTTTTTGAGATAAAATGAAAATAAGAAAAAAATATGTCTCCGTTTCTTAAAAAAAAAAACAAAAAAAAACAAAAATTACATTAAATTGAAACAAATTTTTTAAATTGTCTGAGAATATGTTTAAAATATTTTGTTGGTTAGACCTTCGACTTCAAAAACACCATTACGCTGATAATAAAAAAATGTAATTAAATTTTTAGAAAATTTTTCAGAGCTCTTTAACTTTATTTTAAGCATTAACTCGTTAGAATTTTCAATTTTCCACCATCCAAATGTCTCTAAGTGAGATTCATTACCTCAAATGAAAAACATCATCTTACTCATTAAACGGCTAAAATTATATAATCAGATCTAAATCCTCACTCACACCCCTCCCATTCCTACTCCCCTCGTCCGAATCCTTCAACACTGGGCGTAACAGTATTAGCAATTAAAAACACCCAGTATAAAAAAAAAAGTCTCTAAGCAGTTGACTCTATAGACTTACCTGACAATATGACGAATTCGAATTAGGCGGAGGAATATTGGGATCCACTAATTCCATATTATACAGCCAGGGTAAAATATATTGCAACAGCAACTGCCTCACCTCAGGCCTGGCTGTTTGAAATCTGTGTGTTATTTCTATACAAAAGAAAAATTACATTACATAACAAACGACGAACCGATTAAAATAAATTACTATTGGTTTTTCGCCTTTGAATAGAGCTCGTACAATTGCACCGATCACTTTAAAATATTAATAAAAACTGACAACCATCCCTCGCATACTTTAAAATTGACATTTCAATGTCACGCCAAAAAAAATCAATCTTCGCACCTGTCCGGTTTTTATCATTTACCGATATTGAAACAAGTTCGAATTGCTATTTTTCAAATAACACAATCGCATTTCATTTCCAAACGTAATGTCGCATATATGAATACCGAATTGTATTATAAATTAAACTTAAATCATAAAATACACACTTTACCGCGTCAACATACCAGAAAACATAGGCATAGTTAGTTCCGGATGAAGTTGAGACAACTGTTGAGATAAATGAGTTTGCGAACAACAATAGGTCGTCGATAGTAATAAATCCAAAGTTTCGCTCTTTTCTTTTTCTCTGTCGTTCATTCCGCCTGTAACAACAAAAAGCAACATTTCAATATTACAGCTATATTCGTTACTGGTCTTCGATAAACTTGTAAAGATAACTTTTGACGAAATCTTATAACTTTAAGGAATTTCATCTATAATAAAATTATTTCACGAAATTTATTCGAGTCGATTTTACGCGAGAAAATCGCATTTATCGAATTACCACGACGTATAAAATTTATTAGCTTTCGTATATAATGCCAATATGTTCATTTATAGAAAATTTTTCTATCAGATTACGCTCTTCGAGTCTTCATATAAAATCGAACTCGCAGTTTACGAGGAAATACCCCAAACGTCGTTCACTCGTCTTTGAAAAATTCGCCCCGTCGAGAAATAAATGATCAATCAAAGGTGAATAATTACTTCAATCGTTTCCAGATCGCTTACCTTTAAGGAGCGATATGAAAAGATCAGAAAAAACCCACCGCTTTTATAAACCCTTCTCGATAAATTATCGACGACCGTTTCGGCGCCGTCTGAAATATTTCATAAAAGACCACGCATGTTTATCGTAACTAGCAGGTAGAAAACCAGAAATACACGTATAGCTTAAAAAGTCCGATATAAACGAACTTCTAACTTTAAATTAGGCTATCTTGAAAGTTTCCGTTAAACCTATATCATCCGAGTTCATTAAACGAACGAAATTTATTATCCAGGCTCGCCAACTATAAGCTCTCCGAGGTAAAACATTCGTTATCTCGTTCGATCACTTAAACGTCACCGAAGCTCATCCACTCGACCGATTTAAAACTAAACTTCACTTGGAAAATATTTCTTCGAATCTGCGTATCTTCCAACTTCGCTGGAGAAAATTTCCCACCTCGATGAAAAACACACGCCTCGGTGGAAAAATACATACTCCACGAAACTCGCCGGATTTACTCTTAATCAAGATATCTAACTCTTTGTAGCTTAAAATTATTAGGCATGGAAACATAATACATTAATAAGATATAAAAAAACGCAGATTATGGTTCCTTTAAGATGTTGTTTTTCCTCATTAAAATGCGTCTTTTGTCAACGTTCAGAAAAAATCACCGAAAAATTTTCTATTAGAAGACACACTTTTACGATTTATTCTTTTCACATTTTTAGACCGTTTTCAGCCAAAGAAACGAGTTAAGTTCTATGAACTGGAACAGGGTTAAAGTAGTTCGAGAAATGATAACAAGACGTTATGGGTACGCTAGAAAGTCACTTTCTATTGGAAACTGTAATGGAACTTGGTGGAAAAAAAACCTAAAATAAATTCTGTTCAGCTACAATTTCTTTTAAAAGAAATCGCTCCTGAAAAGAAATAGAAAAGTTAATATGCGTCGAACAGGTACAACTTAAAAATCAATGTATGCCGAAAAAATCTGGGTATTCGAGAATTTATTGAAAACTGCAAGATGAAGGCGCCAATAATTTAACGTTAAGATGAAAAAATTTGTGAAAATTGAAAATTTATAATTTCAATGAATTCTAGAAATACTCGTAAAATGAGAAAGTTCGACGAAAAAAGATATGAAATATTTAGGAAAGGAAAAAAAGGTCAAATAGTACCAAAACCAATCGCTTATTTTATTGCAAGAAAAACCCTCAAATTACAGTCAAACACAAGATTTTAAGATTTGTAAAAAAAATTGAAAGCTCACTTCAAGGTGTAATTTTAATCCTCAGAAGTTTCTTGTCCCTTAAGTCTTGACATAGCTCTCAAAAATGTTTATTTCTTACAAATTGGTGAAAAAAGTGTGATGTGACGAAAAGTAATTCCATGTAGAATTTACGAGAATCTTTTACAAATTCGCTTAAAATCTGGCTTTCTAGATTCAAAATGTGATTGTTTTTGTCTTTACCAAATACCAGATGTCCTCTAATGCAAAACAAGTTAATATGTGTCCTGATATCAAAGGACTATTTTTTAAGTAGCTAGCAGTGCTGGAAAACTGAAATTAGCTGTATCAGTTTCAGTTTTGTTTTTTTTGGTTTCCGTTTCTGTTTTTTGTATTCCGCGCAATCGTCATATTCCGCATACTCTTCAGATTTCTTGCATTCGTCGCATTTCGCGTATTCCTCAAATCCCACATAATTCTTGTATTCTGCGCAATCGTCATAATCCGTAGATTTGTTGCATTCCACATACTCATTAGATTCTGCAAATACGTTGTATTCTGCGCATTCTTCAAATTGCACATAACCCTCATATTCCGCACATTTGTCATATCTCGCACATTTGTCGTATCTCGCACACTCCTCAGATTTCGCGCATTCGTCATATTCCGCGCACTCTTGAAATTCTACATAATCCTCATATTCCGCACATTCGTCATATCTCGCACACTCCTCAGATTCCGCGCATTCGTCATATTCTGCGTATAAGTCTTATTCCGCGTACTCTTGAAATTCTGCATAATCCTCATATTCCGCACATTTGTCGTATCTCGCACACTCCTCAGATTTCGCGCATTCGTCATATTCCACGCATAAGTCCTATTCCGCTTACTCTTGAAATTCTGCATAATCCTCATATTCCGCACATTCGTCGTATCTCGCACACTCCTCAGATTCTGCGCATTCGTCATATTCCGCGTACTCTTGAAATTCTGCATAATCCTCATATTCCGCACATTCGTCATATTCCGCACATTTATCGTATCTCGCATACTCCTCAGATTTCGCGCATTCGTCATATTCCGCGCATAAGTCTTATTCTGCGTACTCTAGAAATTCTGCATAATCCTCATATTCCGCACATTTGTCGTATCTCGCACACTCCTCAGATTTCGCGCATAAGTCTTATTCCGCATAGTCTTGAGATTCTGCATAATTCTTGTATTCCGCACATTCGTGGCGTTCCACATACTTTTCCATTACTGATCGTTGGTACTTTGATCTGCATACATAAATCGTACTCCCCGGCTCTTTTGATTAATAAAACATCAACTCAACTGATGAGTGATAAATGAGCCAAAATCCAACAACTTGTGTTCCTATAAGTATTTGCTGATTTTATGATTTCGATATTGAAAATGTGAGGGTATTTCAAAGGTAAAAGATATATACTTCAATCTGAATACCAAAAAAAAGGTAGCACCCTCATAGTTTCCTTTTTAATTTTCATTCTTAGCTCGCATACACTAAACGTTATAAAAATATAGCAAAATCTAGCAATAGCAACCATAATGTATTCAGATTCGTTAAGGGTAGTTAAATTCGTAGTACGTAGTAAAACGTAATGACCCCGCCCAGGGTTAATTTATTATTACACTTCACATATTGTGTTCAGTTCTCTAATTACCACTTACATTTTAACGGTATAAATTACTTCATTGCGGTGTATAAAGGTAAACCGTCGATTTGCGAAACCTTCGGTGGGTATTTGTGCGCGTGTAATTGTGTATATATCTAAGTATGTATATTAGAAAAACCAACACGTCGAAACTGCTATTCCCATCCTCTGGGGATCTCGTAACAGCACACAGTAATGCTCTATTTTCACGTGTGTTGTTGAAGCGTGGGCCGGTAATAGTATAAATGTGCATCTTGGCGGTGAAAAATTCGACTATAAAAATATTTTTTCGGCGTATTATTTGTGAAAAGTGAAAATTCAACGGATAAATGCGAAAATATGGCAACGCGGATAGAATTACGCGAAACTTTATCTTGTTACGCCTTTGATATGGAAGTATTACCGCAATTAAAACCACTTCTCGAGTTTAGAATTTACTACGACTCGTCCATTAAGATCGCAGTTTAAAACACCGAGTCGAGATTTTTTCCCATTTGTAGATTTCCAAGACAGCAACGTGTTTCGTATTATACGTACATCAATAATTCATCGAGTAAGAACATCGCAACATCCAGCGGCTAAACAATCTTTATCAAAAGGTACGCACACGCGTTTCGTATTAAAATAATTAATGCATACGTAACAAAATAAAAGTGATAAAAGGGCGTTGATTTAACGAAAAGCATCCAAAACAAATGTCACCGGATTCCGACGTTTCCGCTCGAGTTACGCTTATTCGAAAACATAAATATTTCGATTGACGAAAAGCACATCCATTTTAATAAAACCAATGAGATTTTTATTTTTGACGCTCAGATGAGAAAAAAAAAGATGGAAATGCAATTGGGGTTAAGTAATGGGAAAATGTCGCTTGAGTACGCATTTCTAGCTTTTGTTTTTCTTGCCAGCGAGAAAATATGTTTTTATGAATTTACACGTACACCATACAAAATTACCAGCTCGTTGGCTTTGACATTCTCAAATGGACTGGTTTAAAGAGGCAATTTTTTTAAAACCTACCTTCTCATAAATTACTACCGAAAACCTCAAAGGAGCGTTGTTTTGTAGTTCGCAGAAATATTTTACTAAGCGCATGTAAGAATCTTTGTGATCTGAAATAGTTGTGGGCTTATCTTTGTATTTTTTTTTATTAAACATAAAACCACCCGGATAAGATACCTCTTCGGAGTAACTCCGTAGATGGAATTTAATAACGTAGTCGAAATTTAAACGAAAATATAAATTTGCTTTCAAAAATCTCACATCTTTACTTAATTCAGAGATACGTCTTCTTCGATTCGTTAAACTACAAAAATATAACTCACCGAAATCCTTTAACAATTGTAAAAATATCACAGAGAAATATCATCTAAAGGAATTATCCGACTATATCGAGAATACCCTTAATGATCATTTATAACCAGACAACCTCGAGGCCTAGGGATAATTTCACAAAATACGTGACACAAAAAAATCCTTGAAACCAAGAAAAAAATGCACCGAAAATTTATTATCATTTTGTAATATTGCACATTCAAATTAGTTCAACTGGAACAGTAAAGGTTTTCGAGAACAAAAAAATTACCATTATAAATCTGTTTTCATAGACACTACAAAACGTACGTTGTATGAAAAGCGTACTGTAAAGAAAGGCTATAAATTTATCCAAACTTCGGTTAAACTTTCAACATTTTTTCGCGCTGATGAAATTTGCTAAAAACCTTTCGAAGGTGGAGAAAAAAGAACAAAGCATTTCAAACTCGAAGTACCGAATAGAAAAATACGTAAAATTTTATGAGCCACGTTCACCGACGAAAAATCTTTTTAGTTATTTTCAGCTAAAATAAATCATTTGAAGTAAATTAATATTTATGTTAATGGTTCAACGTCGAAGACTATTGTACATGGTAAAAGCTTCAATGAGAGAAATACTTCAAGTAGATAACACGTATTTCCGTTCACTTTCATTAATCAACGAAAAAAGTAACATTTATTAACACCGAACTCAAAAATTCGACATGTTTTTTTGAAAACGCTAAAAGGCAAGTTCATCGTTAAAACCACCTTTCAAGTTTCTTTGCTTTTTCATCCCTTACTATGGTAAGTATGCAGTGGCGTAGCCAAGGGGGGGCAAAGAGGGCACTTGCCCCCTCCCCCATGGCCTTTTATTTTTTGTTTCGACGTATCGTAGTTTGTTTATAAATTAAAGGAATAGGAAAAGAAATCGTTTACAATTTCTGGTTTCCCACTAATTAAAAAAAATTTTGACTACCTGGACTCGTTTTGCCCCCCTTTGCCAAAATCCTGGCTACGCCACTGTAAGTATGCAGTCCAAACGGCAAAAATTTGAGTCAATATGAGCTCAAAATCGATAAAGAAAAAAAATTATCAGAATTTTTAATTTTTATGGAATTTTAACCCATTTTGATGTAATTCAGGACCACTTTTGAAAAAAAAAAACTCAGTAAGTAACTATTAAATTCAAAATAAAAAATTCACAAAATTTGCTCAAATAAAATTTAATAACGATTTATGGATTTCTCACAAAATTTTAACCTATTTTGATGCATTGCATGACCATTTTCTAAAACAACACTTAAAACCTCACTCAAATATGAAATTCGACTCAAATGTGGATGTAATATGCTTAAAATTGACTCAAAAAAAGTTTTATCGTTATTTTTGATTTTTTCGTGAATTGTTAGCCTATTTTGAAGTATTTAAAGACGGTTTTTGAGAAAAAAACTCAAAAACTCACTCAAATCTAAGCGTTATATACTCAAAATCATCTCAGAAAAAAATTTATCAGGATTTTTGATTTCCTCGTGGAATTTTAACCTATTTTGATATATCGCAACACTACTTTCGAGGAAAAGCTCAATAGCTGACTCAAATTTGAGCTTAAGATCCTCGATAATTACACAAAAAAAATCAATTACGATTTTTAAATTCCTCGTAAAATTTTAACCCATTTTGATAGGTCGCAATGTCCCTTTCGAAAATGTCGACAAGTTGGTTTTTCA
The DNA here is from genome assembly GCA_003261595.1 of Maconellicoccus hirsutus. Classification (NCBI taxonomy): domain Eukaryota; kingdom Metazoa; phylum Arthropoda; class Insecta; order Hemiptera; family Pseudococcidae; genus Maconellicoccus; species Maconellicoccus hirsutus. The sequence continues at coordinate 121,949 of QBDW01005431.1, read as the reverse complement.
ATAAAAATAAGGGAACGTCGCAACTTTAAAATTCTGCCGACGAATGTTGTGCCAACCGTTTTTCAAAAACTTTGGCTCATTGGATGTGGATTGAATTCATGTATGCATTGGGTTTATTTTTTTTGTCCTGTAGACCATATGACGTGAATAGGGCCGTTGTAGCGCAAAAAAGGTAAAGTTTGAGGAAAAACGCACTTTGGGAGTCCTAGCACCCCAATGTGACTTTAGCCTAGTGATATAAACGAGTCTGCTATAAGACTGTAGAGTTTTTATTCCCACCTACGCTTTAAAAATGGCGGTTTTTAGGCTCCAGCCAGCCCTTTGTGCTCGTACAAAAATTCAAAATACCGATTTTCGGGGTAGCTCCATCCCTGTCTAGTATAAGAATCCAACTGATTTTCTTGTCTCTCAAAAATTCAAGCTCGAATATTTTTTGTCATTTGGGCTGTAGATTATTAGCTAAAAAAACTCTAAATTCATTAATTTCTCCTAAGCGGAAAAATAATACCAAATTCGATTAATTTTTCAGAATTGAAAAATACCGAACCCAAAATCACCGATAAATCTTCAAATCGAAGATTTCCAATTGCGCGCAAAAATACAGTAAAATATACGAATACATCAATATTTCCAGCAGTTACCATCGAAGCTTTGGAAAATACCTGCTATTCGAATACTTATGGAATATTGACGCGTCATAAAAAATACACAACTCTTACCTCTTTAATCAACGTCGATTTTACAAAAACAACACCCTTCCAGTGGCAACAATATAAGCTCGCGAATCGCTATGAAAACATCAGGCATTTAAATTCGCGACGGTTTTATCTCTTCATTAAATCGCGTTAACATCGAGTCCACTTAGTGGTACATACAATAAACAAAAATCAAGAAAAATGGGAAGGCGCGATGGTATTGCGGCGCGCAGAAGCTGACTACAGGTAGATAAGTCGAGTCTCTTATCATAGTTTTTCGGATTCATTACACGCTGTGACTAAACCCCAAGTGAAAGTGATCTGAACAGACCATCGTTGATGAAAATTCGCGAATTACAAAAAAATTTTATTTCGCGCGTGCTTTTATTCGTAGCGGTGTGTAGATCAAAAGCAAAATGCCCGATGAGATACCGCGACGGTAAGCAAATTCGATAATTTAATTTCAATTTGTTAATTTCACACGACAATGTGCTCATTCGCGAATTAATCTCGACCAAATACCGTAAAATCCCAATTTCCGTCGTTTATTCCTCATCCTTTAATTTATTCGTTACACTTGGACGGTCTTTAATCATTTAATTGCATCGTGTTACTCCACCGAACACGTTTACGTAGAGTACCTGTCGTTGAAAATATTTATTCGAGCCATGTGACCATATAAATGACACAAGGTGATTTTCGCGCCTCAACCAAAACAACAATGCGACCTTTAAGTACGTAACGGAATATTTTTTTCATATCGTCTAACCTTTATTGCATGCGATCACGTCAGAAGATTCTTAAATTCGAAAATAATCACATTCGATTTAACATAACTTCGTCACGTTTTCTATCAACGAAAAAGTAACTTTGCATGATCGTCGTTAATTTTGTTCTATTGATTTATCACTTTAATTGCCCATTTCGAAGATACGATCTGATGCAAAATTTTTCGAATTATTTTAAAAATCCAAAACTAAGACGTGCTTACGTCATTTTATCACTTGGACAAACATTTGGAAAATTTACACAAAAATTTTTCAAATTTCAACATCGATCTTCACTTTTTGACGAAAATACACGTTCGTATTAGAAAAACGAAAAAAAAAAACAAGTAGATGAAAAAAGCAATTTAAAAATTGATTTGTCGATAGACGACGACTTTCGAAAAGTCGTAATTTCGCATTGAAAATTCCAACAAGAAAAACAAAAAAAAGAAAAACTTTCACAAATTCACGAGTCAGAATTAAATTTTTCCGCTACTTAATAAACTTCCCATAACTCGAGATATTCTGTTTATATTAAAAATACGCAAATCTTGGTTTATGCAAAATAATTCGATAAACAAAACACACGACGAAAATCAAGATTATTTAAATTACCAGGGCTCACTTCCGCTGGGGAAAAAATCCTCAATGGAGAAATATTTTTTCGACATCGACGAAAAAAAAACTGACATCAAATTGGCATTACTTTCGCTCGTTGAAAAAACCCTTTCATCGGACAAGTTAAACGATTGATAACAAACAACAAAGAGCTCTTAAATTATGTAGTAAAAAATCACCATTGAAAATGTCAAAAGACAACACCAGACACATGATAAATTACATCGTTGAATCAATCGCGGGTAATTTTCGTCGAATTACCACGAACTTTACTTATGAATACGACTCTTTTGTAAAAATTTATAACGGTGGATTTCTTCACTATTTTCTTAAGAGAAAAAAAATTCCCAGTGAAATGTTTACGAACGAGATAATACGTATGGTATTTATGTTTTTGAATTCCAAGACACTAAATTATCTAAAATTACTGATATTATCCGCGTTTTTAATTTGCAGCCTAGCTTATGTTCGCTTAAAAGGCTGAAAAAGCGAAATAAAAATTTTTCTACGAACATTAAAAATATAAATTGAAAACTAACGATTCTCGAAGCGTTTTTTTAACGAGTTTTAATTTTTATGACTTTGAAATCTTAGATAAACGTTAACCAGATAAAGGAAAACTTCCAAAAAATTATTTACTTTTAAAGTGTGTATTACCGAGCTAAGTACTCGATGTTTTTGAAGAAATATCACCATACTTTGATAATATTCAATTCGATATTTGATTTTTTTCAACACTTCTACAACGCACAAAAAACCCAACATTATTTTAACTTCAACGAAATTTAGGGTTTTAAAATTTTCATGTTCGTGAAACATATTTCCTAAATAGATTGAATTGCGGTAGAGTATATAAATTTGCATAAAAATTAGACTACTTAACGGTAACGTTTCTTATAAGTACTTCTTCCTAACGATAAAAAGTAACTAATATAAGTTAATTTCACCTGCTAATTAACAAACTATGCACGATGTGTTGCTGCGAAAAATTCTATTTACCATCTGCCACTGGCAAAGTATCAAGTCAATTTTAATCTTTTGAACGGATAATTGCTATTTACACGGGTAGATTTGGGGTAACTTCTTAATATATTTTGGTAATGAATCTGACCATTCCAATTTTAATCTCCCATTATCTCAAACCTTTATCTTTGTTTTCCGCCACGAAATGGATATCGCAGGTATACATTTCACAGTCACATGTACCGGATTATATATCAATTTTATTAACTCAGATTGAAAATTTAATTAGTCTAGAACCAAAGCCATAAGAACTTGAATAGTTTAATAATCGCATCACTAGAAAATATATATCACCATTTCGTTTGGCTTTTTTGGCTCAAAAAAATTTCAAACATTTATACAAAACATAATAAAACACGTAGTACTCTTATTAGTGACTTCTTTTTCATTAAAATGTCATGGTTTTGGCATTGCTGCGAAAGAAAATTGAAATATTTCGTCGAATTATGTCACATATAAAAAGAAACCCCCGACTATCGAAACCAGTCGATCTAATTTGATATTTTATTACATCCTAAGAAACCAAAAAATTCCTATATTCCGCGGCAATGTTCCAACACGTCGAATAATATCGCCCAAATAATACACAACAATGTCCAGGGGATTAAATTTCAAATCATAATCCACGTACCTATATCATTTCCTATAAAAAAAAAATACCAGTCTCCTTATCAAATGCCATCATGGAGTGAAAAACTATTCCAGATGTCCGTTATAGGTGGTCATCCTCTACGTGTAACGCACATTATCACAAAATCATGTTATTTTTTTCCCCATGTCCAAAACGAGTTCAAGGAAATATCAAAAGTTCACTGGTATTTCTACCTATCACCTAAAGAAAGGACCTCGAAATGAAAGGGAGTGTTCTGATGTAACGTTATTTTTCAAAAGAAACAAAAAAAATTCAATATTACTTCGAATTAATGATGAATCAGACGTCATCACGGAGAGGGGGAGGGCTTAAGGCATCTAACATATTTTTTTTAAATCATTAATTTTTTATCAAAATTTCAAAAAACCTTTCAACTTTACCCCCCTTTACCATCGACAAGGTTAATTTTCAGATAAAAAGAAAATCTGTATTTAAAAAAAAATCAAATTCAAAAACATCATGAAATTATAAAAAAATAAACATCAACATTTGGACGAAAATTATTTATAATATATGGAAGGTTTTTCACATGCAATTCACCGTAGAAAAAATATTTAATACGAAAAGTTTGTGAAAATTGTCAACTTTCATCTCATTGAAATATTTTTCTCAGCGATGGACCATTGAGTAAATAGCTAATGTATTTTAGAAAAAATTGGAAAAATTCGACCGCGTTTAAATAACGTTCCATGGTTTATGTGCAAGTGAAAAATCATGGCTTTTCTAGTTTTTCAACAATTCTGCTGATTTCAAAAAAAACGAAGGGGGGGGGGTAAAAACGCTCTGCTTTGGGTACTGAAATAATTCGAAATCTTCTCAAAACAATGAAAGTGATTAAAAAGAACGAATACAATATAGAATTAAATAATTACAGACACTTTTGCGTCATTTGGTCATAAACGCATAACACATTACTTAAAAAATAGTACAAATTACCAAAAAAAATGAAAATTTCGATTAAAACGATGATTTGCACAACAAACAAAATTCATTTACTACTTAATATTACAACTTCGTCGGCTTGATAAACGACTCGTATAAAATTGAAATTATTAATTGTAACATCGATCATAGCCGGATACAAATGACGCTACTTTATTAGCATTAATAATTCAATAGATTCGGATGATTTATTATATACATCAATACGATCATTACACGAGCAACAATCAAGGCTAAAATATGTTCGATATCTCTTCTCTCTTTTCAAACAAAATAATTCTATTTTTATTAACGAAAGATGCACCTTTTTCATGAATTTAAGAAACGAAAATATTCCAAATAATGGGGAAAAAATTCCGAATTTTTCCATACGTAAATTTTATACTGCACTCGTGAAATTAATTATACAGATACAACCGAATAATCCTCCAATAACGCATTAAACCTTTCCAAACTCAGTTATATTGGCAACGAAAATTGCATAATTTACCCATAAACTTTGGACCATACAAAGTAAGAATTGTTCTCTACAGCCGCCCAAAAACTGTCAACTATTTTAAAAATGCTACCAATAAAACGAACGGTTTCGATTTATTCGCCTGACATGAAAATAATTCCGGTAATTTTATTTTTTATTGGAAAAATGTTTCTTTGTATTTTTTTACACCGGTATATTCTTTTCTTCACCTTTTTATATCATTTGTCACATTAAAAATTTTTGACACCTTGTATCGCGTAAGTTTTCGGTTTCGCGTTTGAGTAGAGAATCTTTATTAGAAGAAAGCTCGCTTTGCCAGAAAGAAAAAAAAGGCGAAGAAAAAACTCAAACAGAAAGTGCCAAATGAAAGGTATCTTGGTGCGAAGAAACAAAAGAATAATTAAAACTAGGTACGCCGAAATTTAAAGATCCAATTATATTTAAAATCGCTGAAAGTCGAATTATTTTCTCGCTGTAATTACTTCAACGTCGGCTTTTTCCTAATACTGTTATTATTCATCAGAAATATAGCGAAGAAGTTTTCATCAAACGTACATCGGTACTTCATTAATTTAATACACTACGGATTTTCCGTCTTGTTTCACCATTAAAACTACGCGTATATTCCTCGTTTCTTCGCAATATGATCAAAATTTACCGTATAGAGAACGAGCGAAATAAACGAACTAGCTGTAACATGTTTTGTAATATATTTTCAAAGGGTTTCAGCTTAATTCTTTCATTGACCCTAGGATATGTACGAGGAAAAGTGAAGAATTAATTATGTTTAATGAAACAAAACTAGTAAAAGGTATTTTTTTCACAGGTGAAATGAAAAAACGCATTTTAAATGTAAGTATCGCCTACGCCATTTACATTAAATTAATTACTTGTTCATGAATGACTTGAAAATAACATAAAGAAACAATAGGAATCAAATTTTGATTTTATGTATTTAATAAAAAAATTGGGTGCGCCATGGAAGACACACGGCAGAAGTGAGAATTTCTTCGCATGGATACGTCATGAACAGGCCCAACCAGAAGGACCGAAAGGGGGATTTTCCCCCGGACCCGGATTTTTTTAGGAGCTCGCGTTCGTTTTAAGCCCTTTTAGAAAATAACGGGCCCTTTGAAAAATTGACCGACTATCGGAAAAAATGTCGAACCCTTTCAAGGGAAGAGAGGTTTGTATAATTTTTCCCAAGGGTTCGAATTTTCTCTGCATGGCCCTAGTCATAAATAAATACATAAATGTAAATTGAATAAAGACAAGACTCAGGGCCGTTAACAATTTAAACTATGCATATTCAAGAACAGAGCATTTCAATAAGTTGAACATATGCGCGCGCAGTAAAAAGGGTGGAAGGAGAGTGATGGTTTGGCGCCGGTCGGTCGTGTAACGTTACGTGTTGCTACTTCAGTCCTCAACAAACAAATTCTGCGCGCGCCGAAAAGAGGTGTAGGAGTCTGCGCGTGGCGAAAAAAAGAGAGGGAGCGTAGTGTGACGTCAGCGTTACGCACAACGCGTTACGCTTTTTTTCGTTTGGATGCCAGCAAAGAAGTTCTCACTTGAAAAATCAAAAAAACACCTTTGTATTAGTCATGTCAATTGTTCAAAAAAAAATCAATTTTGCAAACCAATTTTTGATTTTTTTAAAAAATCGATTTCAAAGAAATCAGATTGAAAAAAAAATTTCACGAGACCGCGACTAAAATTGAGAAATTTATCAATTTTTAGCCTTTTTTAAAAATAAAAACCAAGGCTATTACGTTGTAAAATGTTACCAGCTAAAAGACAAAACACTATTTACACTAAAATTTAATCATGGTCACAAACATGTTCATAAACCACCCAATTAATGAATAAGTACACATAAAAGGATGATATGTGTAGTTGAAAAACTCTAATAACGTCACTTGAACAGTTCCAAGGAACGGAACACCTCGAGATTAACATTGCATTGTATCTAACCAACTACTTACGAAAGATAATACGAATTTTCATTATTATGAAAATTACACGATGCGTAGACAACATCCAGCAACTTTTAATTGCGAAAATGAACTTGACTTCAAAAGAGACACCTTGTATTTTCGAGTTTTAAAATCATCTGCACAAGATTCTCGTTTTCGCCACTAACAAAGTTTTTTTTCCATGGAGATTTTTCGTCTACATTTAACGCGTAGTTTTTTTCACCCCGACGACGGAAAATTTCGAACAGATACTGCACGTAAATTCGCAGTTCAGGTAAAATTAATAAAATGTAGTCAGCCTGAAATTATGGTGTAGGCAAAATTCATCCCTTAAATAGGCATCAACAGCAAACATGTGGTAATGGGTGTTTTTTGTGTCAACGCGTGTATTTTATTTGTTCTTTCTTGTACAAAAGAGTTATCTTTGTTGGAAGTATATTTTGATGCAAACAAGTAAACGATTAATTTTACTGTAAAACGACAAAAAAACTTAATTTAGAAAATTTTTTGTTTTCCTATTTCTTTTTATGAACTAACACCTTACAAGTTTACCTAAGCAACGTAAAAACGAATCGTAAATTATCAAAATGATACTCGTACATTTCCGCGTGTTACAATCGAACCAACGAATTGGAAAAAATATCATAAAATTTTTTCATTCGTTTCCAAGTTACAACGTGTATAACCCCTATCTTCGAATTCTTCACATCCGCAAACGCTCGTCAAAAAGCTCACCTACAATTGAAAAGCGCGCCAATATATCACAAATATAACTTCTCGAAACATTTAACTCGCAAGGAGACGAATCTCTTACGACACTTGAGAAGTATCACTTCATTCAAAAAGGGTACAACTTTAATCAGCGAAAAACACGGACTATTGTAACCAAATTATGACAAAATGCGGTTCCTTCGTAGAATTATAGTTCCGAAAGTGAAAACGTCTTTGTGGAAAGGTTTCGTTCGAGTTTGGTCATCTTAAAATGCTAATTTATTTGATTTATTCATTGAGTAGAAAATAAACGTAATCAAGGATCATTTCTTTACTTTTTTTCGGTTTGGTTTTTTTTTTCCACCGTCAATTGAATTAAAAAATTCGATTAATGTAGTTTTCTCGGACGTTCTCGTTGAGAATTTTAAATTATTTCTATAAATCAGACATCAATTTTCTTGATTTGAGTTTTTTTCTAGCGAGAAAGATGTGAAAGACGTACAAAGTAGTGATACTAAAATATTGAAAATTATTTTGAAAAGGTACAAGCGCAGTGCCTTAATACAATCATTTTTTCGTTTTTTTTTTTAGAAAAAATTTTATTAAAAATTCTTAACCCTTTATAATATTATTCATTTTTACCTACAGTTTTTATTCAGTAAAATCCAAAATTTCATATACATCTGTGCTCCTAAAGTCATTTCATCGAAACACGGAACTCATGTAAACCAATGTCTGAGTTTGATATTGACATACTTCGAATTACAAAAATTGTTCGATATTTTTTCAAGAGAACATATTGCAATGAAAAAGGCGGAAAGGGGAGGAAATCGCAAACCCACATTTTAAAAATTGTTGCAATCATACTAGATTTTTCTTGCACATGTTCTTCCAAGTAATTCAGTTCATTCTACATCTGGGTCAGTTCACTTCTTTCAGCTTATTGCAACGAAAACATCTTCCATGGTACGAGTGAAATTCAATTCAAATGCAAATTTCAATTAAATTAAGCGCGTATCATTCGTGAAATAAAAATCGCGAAAAGTCATCTGCCATCTTAATTTCCTTTTAATTTTCGACGTTTTTAGATCTCTCGAATAAAAAAAACGTCGGAACCGTCGATTAATTTTTAATACATTTAAGAACACCAGCAGATGTTCAATGGTGAATGAAAAGCAATTCCGTAGTGATATTGATTCCGATGGGTGGAGTTGTTTGTTTGCTATTACTATTTAGAGAATCATAAAAATAACTAAGAAAGATTTTCCTATTCGTGAATGGACATGCTTAGTTTGGGTGGAAAAATCGAGACAACGTATATCATATTAGCTCCTCGCATTATTTCGCAATGCTCGCTATTTTTTTCTATTCATAATAACTCTCAATCGTAATTAATGTTACAAAAATCTTCTCGACATTTTGTTAGAGATCTAAATTAGAAGCTTATGGCAAATGGGGTAAATTACCGTTATTACGGAAAGGCGAATGACAGCAAAATTGTTATAAATGTCATTTTATGATACAATCTCGATAAGTTGCAATAATTACCGTAAGTTCGCAGTACTTGCGGTAATTTACCAGTAATTTATGGTAATTTACCGTCAATTTTTGTAATTTACCAGTAACTTAATTTATGTAATTCACTGGTAATTTACAATGATTTAACCAAAAATTGTAGTAATTTACCGCCGTCATTTCGTGTATTTTACCATCAATTTATGGTAATTTATTGTTGATTTACAGATAGTAACCAATGATGATTTACCATAAATTAGTGGTTTTTCGGTAACATACCATTAACTTTCCGTATTTACGACAATTACCGGTAATTTACTGTGTTCAAAATTTGGCGAAATTCGGTTCGCTCGTTAGATTAGAAATAGTTTTTCACTATTATTAAAGTGACTTTTCTACTTATTTTGAAATGACAAATGACAAAACCGAGTAGGTGATTTTAAATCATCGAATGAGTGAATACTAAAAATACATGTTAGTATTTCCACATTGTCATTCGATCTTTGTTACATACTGTAAACAAATCCATAGACATATGTAGTAACATAACATAAAAATCCAATCTTATTAACACTACAAGAGAAAAATCAAACACATAAATTCAACTTATATCCGCAAAAATTACCAACTCTCACATGTAATTTTACGGTTAACGTTGAAATCGGTGAAAATCTTCACTATAAAATTACACCATTATTTCAAAACCTCGAACATGATAGGCGTTACTTTGCAATACGATAAAGGCATAAAATAGGAAAAAGATTTAGAGCACAAAAATCCTAAAAAAACAACAATCACGCAATCATAAATAATCTCCTAACAAAAGGGAATTCCAAACGATACTCAACATTTGAATTTGCGATTACTTCCAGCATTTTGAACATTTTTCGAATTTTAAATCGACAATTTGCCAACACAAATATCCACCATACATGTTTTATTTGCTGAAAAACAATAGAGCCTTTTTTTATTTTAAATACGTGTATTCTTTTCGCTGGCATACTTTAAATTCTAGCGAACCCGCGAATGCAGAAATTCAATTCTCATCATCCGTTATGTTGTCTTTTTAAATCATCGTTTGTACGTACGCATATGCCGCATTAATTTTCATTTATTTTCGAGTATGTGACTTGAAAGCTAAAATGAGAATTAAGCCAAGTCGAGCTACAGGTTCCGACATAGGTAGTTGCGTAATTTGAAAAGACTACATGACGTGCTGGGAAAATTTCGAGTTCTAGCCGCGTACGATGCTCGAATTGCGATGTAATTTTTCAAGATTTTTATCAAGTCGCTGGCATACTTAATCGATTTTGTTTTACTAACTTGAAGACGAAAGGATGAGATCCTATTTGGTGTTGATATTTACATACTCCTACATATGTAGTGTACCTATTTAGTACCTAGTTACCTTTTACCTTTACCTATATATTACAGAATTTCTACAAATATTTAAAAATTCGAATGGAGAAAATTTCCATTCTTCGAAAGCAATTGCCCAAATAAGTGGGATTTCTTCGATACTTTTTATTTGCATGAAAACACGACTCATTGCTCTTTATACGTGAATGAGTTGAAGTATTGCGACAATAGAATTTAGCCTGCGAATTCGCCTGGTCCCTTTGTAGATACTATTGTGGCACACGTCGAGGACAATCTTTATCGTTCGATTCTTTTGTTGAACGTTGACATTTAACAAACACCGTACAGCAACCTTCATTCCATTTACATTTCCAAACGACACAAATATTATCACTAAAACGACTCCATCGTACATCGAATAAAATTGTCTTAAAGATTTTACCCGACTGCAGCAACACCGAAGAGAGTGTTTTTTATCGTTTGACTTCACGTATTATATAGAGTTGTTTACATCATTAAATGCGAAGAGATCGAATTACGTTAACGTAAGGATATTCGTGTTTTATGAAATCTCGCAATTCGTTACGATTCGTTAAATCCCTTATACAATAATTGGATCACCAAAGCAGCTGTACTTTTTGCAATTATCATCGATTCAAATTCAATGTAAACGTGACGTATTTATAATTCTCAAAAATTATCTTCAAACGTAAGCGAACTTTCAAACGTATAACTCGCTTTCAAGACGACGACGACGGCTGCTATGAATATGCGAATATCCTAATGGCGAATGATCGCAATCCACATCTTAATTAATTTTCAAAGGTAACACATGGTTGTATATTTTCTTGAAGTATTACAAATTCACTTGCTCGAAATAATCATATAAACTGAAACCGTCTCAAGTAGTTTTGTCGACAATTTTGTTCAATGAAGAATGGTACAGTACACGTCAGACTTCATGGAATTTTATTAAAAATTTTCAATTTTTTGATTACGCTTATTCCAGAGTTATCACTATAATAGAAAAACAAAACAAAAAATTTCTTAAAAAATTATTATCAAAAAATTCGAGCATTTAATATAAGAAAGTTTCCTAAAGAAAGGTACATTTCGACTCGAATGTCACAATCACGAAAAATTACGAGCAAACCGAACGTTTCGGCGCGTTTTGCGCCATCTTCAGAGGTATTGTAACTAATTAGAAAATATTTAAGACAAGCCACGGGTATAGTGACCTGCATAACCAATTTTTGCAGGAAAAAGCAATAAAATCCATTTTTTAAGGAAAAACATGCCCATTAAACTCAATTTAAAAATTGTATCAAAAATGTCTTGATTTTCCCTTGTTCTCAGGATTTCTATAAATAAAACTGCAGTTCCGGATTTAGGTATCAATAATGATCCAAAAAATGATGTATACAAATTTCACATAATAATAAAATATACATACAAGCCTTGTTTTTCATTTTAAGTGAATATGAATAAAAATTGAAACACCTTTTTTCAGTAATAAAATATTCATACTTTTGAAATACTTTTCACCTGATCAGCGCCACGTAAATGTACGTAATATTACTGCGTTAGCTTATTTACTTATTTATGAAACTGAAAGGCTCAAAAGAACGCAAAAAGCAAAAAGAAACATTTACTTGGGTATTATTCGCTTCACAACTTAATACATTTCCTCAAAGTCAAAAAAAAAAAAAAAATGGAATCAATAAGTACGCGAACTTGAATCGGAAAAATGTTTATAAATAGAACGATGCCTAAAATTCATCGAAGAAAAATCGTAGATAGCGGTTCATGAAAATAGCACAGGAACTATGAAAAATAAACGCATGTTATCACTTCGATAGAATGATGCTCCTTTTAGACTTGCGGTAATGAAGCTTCTCTCAATCAGTTGATAAATGTTATCAATTAATTTCAAACTACTCTTTCGAACTGATGAAAAATACAACTTAAAAATTACAAAACGACTGAGTATATTTCGTTATTTCGACGTAAATTGAGATTTTCCATAAAATAGCTTCATTTAACATCTCAAAGACTACAAAATTAATTTAAAATCGGGTCTAATAAAAAGAAATAAAATTGAATTTTTTCTTTTAAGAAAAAAATACACACTCGATGTTCCACGAAGAACATTTTTTTTAAATGTTATTTCATTCAATACCTACTACGAAAAAATATTGTAAGCAACAAAGCATTACTAATATACACGATATTGATTTTGAGAGAAAAAAAGGAAAATCAATTAAAACATCAGCCAATATAGTGAGAAACATTCATTAATAAATTTTCCTCAACCAATTTCCACCCGACAGTTTCTCATCGATCAAAAAAGAAAAATAAGAAATAACAGCAATTTTCTATCAACCATTGCAATTTACACGCTTTCCAAATAGGAAACGAAAACTGATAGAGAAGTTTAATTTTTCCATGTCTTTTTCAGCGAGCAACGAAACAAAAATAAAAACCAAGAATTTACACGATATGAGAGTATTACCATAAAAGGCTTAAATCCTTTAAACCTATGGATGTATTTCGGCATAAACTTTTTTCCTATAGATATGCATTTGACGTTGGTAAATACGAAAAAGAAATTTTCAAAGTACTCGATTTCTTTGACTTTCAAATTCTTATACACATAATTCAACTACATTTCTCTTCAACGAATGAAAACTTTTCACGTAGCTTATCTGGTACGAGTAAACGACAAATGTAATCCGATTGCCTCTGTGGTGAAATTTTTCCATCCTGTAATTTATTTACGTTGTGGCAATAATATTCAAATTTTATTTTCTTATTGTGTTTCATGTTTACATCTGTCAGCTGTATTTTTGCGTGTACTTTTATGATACATTGAATTTTTGAAAATTTATCCGCTTAAACAAAAAAAAAATTATCAAATATTAAGTGTTAAATATTCAAACCATTTTCAAGTTATCTAACGGATTTTTTTTCCTTTGAAAATCACTACTTTTTTACTACCTTTTTTCCAAACTTTCCAGAACCTCTCTCAACTTCACCTCACCCCTCCTCCCACCGTATTAACGTAAAATTATAGCGTGTCGAGTTCACTACCTTGATGAATTTTATCTGATCAACATTACTTGGAAAACAACAAAAAGGTTAAAGAAAACCACGAATGACCTAAAAAAGTAAGTTTTTTAACTTCAGTGATACTACATTCGTATGCAGTTCGGTAAGTTCGTATCTTTTTCCAAGGCCAAAATAAAATAGTTCTAGAAAACTTGCAAAGTCAATTTGTACGATTTTTTCTACCTCGAGAAAACTTCCAACACTTTTTAACTTCGCAATCTCGAAAAAATTAAAAATCCCAACGCACAAAAATAATTTTCACTTTACGATTGACTAAATGAATAAGAAGTTTAATTAACCAAGGGTAAACTGGTATTGTAAAAATTTCATTTACTGGAAATTGTCGCACGTTTTGGTTTCTTCGGGAGAATTTCACGACCCAGACCAACGCATAGTAAAACCCTTCGCCACGTGTATTTGCATTTTTGCCTTCATTAATCACATTTTATTTCCGTATCGTTGAATTTTTACGTTCATTTTAAGAGAAAAATTTGACTTTTATGCATAATCGTAAAGGTATTTGGTATTACGTGACATTTCAACGCGAAGATATAATTGGTGGGGGCGTCAATGAACCGAGATAAATTTTGTTTACATTTCAAGCTTTAAATTATCGTGTAAAATGAATCAAAATTGCTTTGCGTAAAAAGATACAAATTTTTTATTTACGCATTATGCACTCGTATTTTTCGTATTGAATATTACGCGTGACATTTGGCGAAATCACAATGGAAAATCACACTTGTAGAGTACTCCTGCGGTGAAGCATTTGAATCGGGGTTACTCCAACGAGCAATGAAAGATAAAGAAATGATGGGTTACATGTTGTTCGTCGTTTCTCTAATGTAAGAAGCTGTTAGGAATTTTTTCCTCTTTATCTCGAAACGATTTGGAAAATATATCACATTTTTTATTGATACGTCTCTATTCCGGAGCTTAAAACGCCAACGTCGAAGATAATTTAGTGAAGTGCAACATAATTCTTATAAGTTATGGTGGTATGTTGACCTCGGAATTTTTTTTATGATTTTTTATCCGCTTAAAAATGTCCTCAAACTTTACACTTTGATTTAGACTTACATGGCGTCCTAGAATACCGATGTAAGTTTCCAAGAAACGCCGAAAATTCAGGCGTTAAAATTCACCCAATAAAACATTCGAAGTTTTCTCGTTTCTGTAATTATTTTTTCTCCGACATCTTATAAATTTCTCGATTTTTTTCACGTCATTGGAAAATTTTTTAAATCACGAGGAAACTTGTTTCTTTGAAACAACCTTGAAAATGTCAAGTCGACAAAACCTTCACTCTTTTCACAAGTTTTTCCTTCGCTTGAAACCTTACACAAAGTCTCGAATTGAGCCAAAACGTACTCAGTGGTTTAATGACCGCGTATTCTTTAAAATGAACTTCGAATAAACGCGTTCAAAGGAAACGCGGAAATTTCCGTTAGCATATCATATTCAACTAGTAAATCGTCGACATTTTCTGAAGTTTCTTTTTGAAATACTCAAAAAAAACCTCGAGTCATTATCAAAGCAAAGACAGGAGAAAAATTGCCAATATTAACATTCACAAAGACGTGAAATAAAACACACCTTCGATACAAAAACGCACGTTGAAAAATAAATTTCACAAAAATCAGCAAAATTTGCGTGGGATGACCGCATTTTCGCTTCGAAGATTTACCCTATCTGCTTTCGTTTGCAAATTATTCACGTTTGATTCATTTCGTTCAAACGCTGACGGGTACGGTTACCTTTAACATTTTGATAAGAAAAGCTAAAGCATCCTACTTGTGTTTAAAATATAAGTCTCTCGTAGCGATTGTTTGCGGTGAAACGTCTAATTTTAAAAAAGATTTTTTACTTGAAAAAAATCTTTACACGAGATAAAAAACGAAATGAAGACTTCATTTCGTCGGGAAATCTGGTTTGTCGTGGATGTTGAGAAAATTACGCGAGTTTATACCTTTAAAACATCGTTATACCCATTACCATTTCAATTCTATTTCATCTCTATTCAACCGGAAAACACTTTTGCGAATTTTAAAAGCTACGTATGCTTAAAAATGTATCTTACGTACAAATACTTCGTTCAAATAGGTGGTTCATAAAATGGAACTTGTCAAGTGAAATGTTACGGCAGAAAAAATCATAGACATGCATTATTTGCTCATTTCCGTCATCAAAAAGGTGCTATTTAAGTTGAAAAAGAAATACATGAGGTATACGAAAAATAAACACGTGTGTGTTCAATTTACTGACGTTTTCAACAGTAAAAAATGTCTCTTCATCTATAAATTTTCAACATATGGTATCCTAACGTGAAAAAGAGAATGATAAAGATTTGTTGAAGTCTTTTTTGCTCTTCTCTTTTTATTGATTTTATATCTGGAAGTTCTTTTGGTCTTTGGTAAAAAATCAAGCAAGTTTGTTTACCACAGATACCAAAATATTTTCCTTTAATTTTCCAAAAAAAAAATCACTAAATAATTGTAAAACGAAATGATTTGTTCGAGAAGTTCTAGATATTTTTAAATTTATTTTTTCTTCCAATAAATCACTCATCTGGGTAATTAGGGTTAAGACGGGACTGCGTGTATAGTGGGTTGCGTAACCAATTTTCGCGGGAAAAAGCACTAAAATTCCTGTAACTAGCCAGTAAAATTAAAATTGTGGAATATCGCTCTGTAGGACAAACAAATGTATGTTTAAGAATATTATATCAAAAAATTGCCCAATTTCATAAATAATTGAAGTTACAAGGCCTGACTCGTTCTGATTGAATTCATCAATGTAAACACTCGCTTATTTCAATTACCGAGTAATCAGCAATAAATATAAAATAGGAAGGTGTGTAAATTAAGAAGTAGATATCTGTACAGAATACAAAACCACCGACAAAAATTATAAATTTTCCACAGGTAACTAGCAAAAAACAAAACCATAAAAAATCCTATCTCGCTTCGTTGATCCGCATTCAACAAATTCAATTTAAATCGATCGCTTAAAAATTTAAAATAAACATCTTATGTAAATTTCAAATTTACCGCGATGGATTTCGAACATCTAAATGATAAAACGTGTATCATGTTCAACCGGAATCTAATTATTCATTCAAGCGTAAAAATCAACCCCGCAGTTATTGTGTAATCCTTATTGTAAACACTCGAAAAGAAAGGTCTGAAGCAAAGCGTAAGAATGAAACACTTCTCAGTCGATTGATAAAACGTCGTTTCGCAAAAAAAAAGACATTAAACGCGTCATTATGTTACACTTGCGGATGACAGCTAAAAACCATCTTTTTTGAAGAGTAGAGCAATTTTTCAAAAAAAATTCATTTTACTTATGCTACCAAAGTTACATTTCATTTAAAAAGCGATGAACACCAGGTTGAATTTATTTTACACGTTATTTAATCGACATCGCGTAGAAACGGAGAAAATTAAATTAACGCTATTACACCAAATACCCAAACGTCTATTTAAATTAAAACGCTTCTTTTCCTTTTTTTTTTTTTATTAAAAATTATACACAAATAAATTTTTTTTTATTTCTTACGTTTCAACGTAGCGCTACGTTAATGGCAGAGGTTCGATTCACGTTTGACAGATTGAAAATAACGTCATTAATAACGCGTTCACTCTTCACTTATAAAACTCCATCCTTTGGGAATTTCTCGTCTTTGGAAACAAAACAAATGGGTTCTAGTACTTAAATGGTACATTCAAGATTTGTCTTAGGAGCAATTCATTTAAGGGCAATGACGTTATATAAGGTAAATGTTCAAAAACACATAGACTGTTGAGTCGACGATGACACGTTTATATCTCGGTGTCTAAAAGTACACAATTTAAAGCTTAAAATACTCGTATATGCTGTAAACTTGAATGAATCGTTCATTAATAAATATGCACACGTAGTAAAACATGCGCCGGGTAAAAAAATCAGACGACCTTTGAAGTTTACTCGATTAAAAGGAAATTAAAAGTTAGTATTTTCTTAAAGTTTTCTTTCAAGATGTACTTTTCTAAGGCTTGTTGAATGATTCATCGTTTAATTGCAATCTGCATATGAATGAAAAGTTTTGAAACGTAGATAAAAAAAAGGAATGCATCTTCATTGCATCTTCATTCTGTAATAAAAACATGTTCCGCAAAGTTGGCTGAAATTTCAAAATTATAAATTTTTTCAATAAATAGGTAAAAGAAATTTAAATTAAGTACGTGCTTCCGTGTCTTAAAAAGGAAAAACAAAAATGCAGCAACTCTGCAGGTTCGTTTTAAACCAAGTAAATTAGAGAATTTTCAAATTGTCAACTTCCTTTAGCACATCAAAATTTAGTACACGTTTATACATTTTTTACTATTTTACTGCATATAAATTCATGAGATAATATGTATGCAAATAATTCATTGGTCAAACAATATAACAGTCTATCGTTTTGAGAAAAGTTTTGAAAGGTATTTAAATTATTTTTTGTTTTTATTCCATCAAAACTCGAGCAATTTTAGGTTAAAAGACGATAGCTATTAAAATAGACCAATCCAGAATTTAGCTGCTTGTTTTGATAATGAGAAAATATTGATGTAAAGAATCTCTAAAAGTCTTCGTTCACAAAAATAATGTAAAAAGCGATAAAAAAATGATGAAAAACATGGAAAACTCTAGCTTATCTCGACCACACAGAAAATTCGCTAAAAATATATAAAAGGATTTCTATTTTACTCATACCTTTTCCTGAACTAAACTGAAATCGACCGAAGAAAAAATATCATGTTTTCTTCCCATTTCCGAGTCATCTTACAATTTAAAATTCGTTATAATGACGAAAGTTTTTGTGAAAATATGAAAACTAGACAATAAATATGCATTACAGAAGAAAAAAATGATAATACGATTAAACTTTGTGACTACAAAACCGAAAGATTTTTAAAATCATAATCTTATTAAGTATTCCGAAGTGGAAAATGACTTGAACAAATATTCCATAAAAAACAAAATATCGTTTTATTTGAAAAAACAAATACTTTACAGCTTATTGAAAAAAATCTATTAAATTACTACCCGAATGGTGGAATTTTACGCCTTATCGATAAACCATCGAACCCATAGCATTATATCTTTCGGGATATTTGCAATCATACGTATTATAACTCCACCCACGCGATTCATTTCAAAAGATAAAAGCGCAAAGGAAATCCTAAAAATTCCTCAGCTAATAACGCCACGAATCCACGCGGTAATCTTGACCCTTCACTTCGAATGGGAAATTAATTTCAAAAACATTTAGCCGACGAATTCTAAATTGCCAGAAAATACCGAAAAGTTTTCAAAAGGAAAACCCCTTATAAACATCGAAGGCTGGTGTTTCCATGTAACGACGCATTTTTCCCCCGAATTAAACGCTTTTTAATTATTTAACGACGATAGACTTTTTTCCACTCATAAAATACCGAAAAAGCATGGTTAATTTTTTGGCTTTTCGTGGCACCTGCTACTATGTTTTCTTTATGCTTATTATCCCAGCTATTATAGTATTCAACCTGATTTCAAAGTACGGTTTCTTTCTTTTAGCGATTATTAAATTTTTATTACGTTTTGACATGATTTCCGCCGCCTGTTTTCGTTAATTAACTTTTTATTTTCTAGTTGAACATTTCAATGAAATATGTTCCGTATGACAACAGTTACAACGCGGTTTAAATATCGTGAATTAGTTAACAGAGAAGTACTTCTTATTATATGACAACGACATCTGGTATTATCAAAAGGCAAAGGTCTGCGATAATTTGAAACCTCGATCCTTTTGAAACATGACAAAGCATAATCACCTTACACGGTATTAATTCATTTCCCAAACGCATAACTTTTATAAAATATCAAATTTACTTGTTTTTCGAATTCTAACATCGTATTCGACAAGCCGCACGAATTACCATATTAATATAAATCACTAATCCGCAACACGCTCTGGTTCATCTTCCTCCGAAAGAAAACTTAGAATACAATACCGAGCGCAAATGAACACCTTCTTTCATTTTCAAATTAGGTTATTAACGCAGTATAACGTCATGTTTGTCGAGTACTTCCACGACATATAAATTGGTTGCCCTTTGAGATATGATAATGGTTTATTATTTTATACTCGCTAAAGGTCGTCGTCTTCGGCAAACAAAAGTTATCTGGGTTGTTTTAAATAATACGTAGTCCCTCGACGAAACCAGACTATTATTCTGGCCAGTTACACCATGCAAATTTCTAGCTTTTGGCTAAAATAACAAGGCCTCAAACTTTTTCAAAAGTCGATCACTCTTTCTATTTTACTACCGACACGTACTACACTAATAGCTTCCAAATAAATTACTCGATTTATGGTACTTTACTGTCATAAACCATCAAGATACTAAAACTTCGGTGCGCATTATCGGCAGCAAAATATTCGCTCAAAGCAAAAAATAGACATCATTTATGACTAAAAAAAGGGCATTTTTAACTGCTTAACTTGACCATACATTTTAATTGTTTTGTACAAGTTTTGTGCAATTTTGGGCAAATATCGAACAACTCTAAACTACAGATTTGTCATTCAGTCTTGAATTTTAGAAAAACCTGACAAAATTTTTCGCGCGAGGTAACATAAGTTGGCACGTAATTTACGCGATGTAACGATTCCGCATCGCGCTCAACTAAAATCGCGTATACTGTTTTCCATACGTTTTTGCTTGATAACTCGAAAACGAAGCGTGTTACGAAAAAACACGTGGTGACTTGACTTGTAGAAAATTAAATTTACCTCGATACCGATTTATCAGAATTTTGATAGGATTATTGGTTGTGGCTAGATAAGGCCACAAAACCATTTCTAGATGCTTCTAAAAGGGACAAAAATCATTCATGAAGTTGCTTTTAACAAGCCTTCCGAACGAATGTTTTTTCAGTGTATTTGACACTTTACCTCGTATTCCGTACATTGCTCCTTGTTTCTTTTCCAAACCAATTAGCGAAAAACTACACGATAAGTACTTTGAAACTGGATCTCTACAAGGGAAGAATCGAATTTTCGAATCATCTTTCACCTATTTCATTAGACTCTATACCTGAGCTTGTGCTTGGTATAAATGAAGCAAGCACATGTACACAGGTAGTTGCAGATATAGATACTTGGTCTTTAGGTATATTATGTGGGATACGTATGTTCATGTTCGAAGAAAATAAACATCTATAAGTTATATTCGGGTATTTTTTGTTAAAGTATCATAAATTGAAAAACTTTCCTTTGTTGTTTTTTCCCTCATGCGCAACGTTTATAGGGACACCTTGTTTCACTGAAAAAAATCACTAATTCTTCGAATTGCCTATGATGAACTAAAACCAACATAAAACATGGCAGTTGCAAAATTTCCGTAGTTTTAGTAAATCTGATTACATTGGTGTGTAAAAACGAAACTTTTAATCTTTTGATCTCATTTGAATTTATACCACTAACGCGTACGTTTCGATCAGAAGGGCTGAAATATTAAAAATCTCTGGCTCAAGAAATAGGAAATTTTTGACAGTCGTAAAAACTTTAGTCGATTTCAGAGAGCTGCGAATTCATCGAATCGTTAACAATAAAGCGATCCCGTTGAAAAGATTATTTTTCGCGTCGTTAACGCTAATCATTTAACCCAACAAACTTTTTGATTCGAATACGTTGTGAAAAAGCCGCGATTCCATAATTCAAATAATTCTCGTATCATTGACAATTCAGTTCAAGTTTACCACCAAGTAATTAACATAAATTAAAATTTCACGCGCTATTTTACATTCGAGCATATCGCATTCAAAACAATTCGATTAACCAAAACTTTATTTCACCTGGGTCGGAAATTTTACAATTTATTCAAGACCGAATTAAAACAACCCCTGATTTTCTCACTTTTCGTATACAAACGTGGTATTCTCGTTTTAAATCAATTATTCGAATTGAACGAACCCAAAAAGCAGCAACGAAAAAAACGTTTAACGTTTCACGAAGCGTAAATTATAACTTAATCTAACACTTCGTGAAAATATGCACCATTGAAACTTTTTCACGTACCATTGTCGGATGCTGGCTAATGGATAACAAATGGGGAAACCATCACTTATCAATATAACCAGTCAACATCGCCGTCAAAATGATGACGCGTGCGAGTACTAAAATATCAACAGAGTTCAATTTGATTTACAAATGAGTCGTACCATTTGAATCCACATCAAAAGAAACGCTTATTTGAGATATCGTTTGCAAAACGACGTCATATCCATGCAAATACTTAAACCATGTTTTATTTAGTAAACACGTCTCTTCCATTTTGTTCGCGTTTTGTCGTATTTATAATATGTAGACATTACAGACGTAGCCAAGATAGGCTTAGGTTTATAAGTAAATGAAAACTAATTCCATAAAATACGTAATTGCCGTACAAAAATTTCAACCACTTTTATAAATTCTTGAAACGAAAGTTCAGTTACATAAAATATGAACAATGAGTAAATAATTTGCATATTTTTAATAAATAAAAGACCATATACATTAGCAAAATAATTAATAAAAATACACGATTGGATGATTTTCTATATCCACCATTTATGCAAAAATTAATAGTAGACGCTTTACTACTAGACGTAATTAAATTCTAATTTGTTCTAGGCAAATGAGACGTTTAATTTCGATGCTTTAGTTATTAATTTTTTTGCTGAATGTTCAAAATGTCAATTTTAAATTCAAGAATATACATCATAATGAGGATTAAAACCTCAAAACTATTTCTTCAAAAGGCATTAATAAAATAGGAATTCCTTGGCTTTACAAAATTGAGAAAAAAAAACAAATTGAAAATGAAGAGTTTTCATTAACTCGCCCAAGCCTCGTAAAACTTCCAACCAGACAAAATTATTACTTATGAAGTTGGAAACAGATATCAAACGACCTTCTTCAGATAGGAAATTCGAAATTACAAATAGAATAATTTTCATTTCGCAAACTTTTTGTTTTGATTTCATTTAACAAAAATCATAGCCAAAGACTACGACATTCTAAGCGAATTTTCTCGAGAAAAACTTCATTGCCTATTTCAACGTGATTGTCGCTTGTCAGTAAATTCTGTATTCAGATTTATTTCAAAATGTTTCACAAAATTGCAAAGAATACGAAAAAGTTAAAGTGAACAAGACAAAATCAGTGAAAATACGCTGGAAGAATGGGACGCGGAAGTTTGATACTTCTTGAACTCACCCCAGGTTCACGTTGTACCTCTACTTTTCCACCCTTCGAGCCTTGTAACGAGAAATCTCGCGTAGTGTCCCGCTTAGATTTGCATAAAAGAGAAATTTTTTGGAAAGAGGCTGGAAAAAAAGGCGTAATTAAAATTTCAGTAGCGCAGATTAATTATTCGATTTTTGGTGAATTTTTGAAAACGTATAAATCATTATTTTCAAACAATATAATTATATTTTTGAAATATGTAGAAAGTTACTTTACAGCAAATTCTGAAAATTGACCTTCAGTCATTAGTCATCTTACAGAACTAAAAGTCATTTTTCACTTTTGACATTTTCATGTCACGGCTATGGCGTCACGAAAAAGCATGTTGTCATGGTACCCATTGCCATGACGACGTGTCATGCTCATCAGTGATGATCCTAATATTTTCATGTCATGATAACATGTTATAGATGACACGTCATAGTTATGGTGACATATGATGATCATGAAGTGATACTCGTATATACGATGACACAAGTCGTTGTTATGGCGACGTGTCATACTTATAAGTGATTCTTGATATTTTCATGTTATGGTGATATACTTATCGTGATCACGTTATGGTACCATGATATGGTGACCTGAATAATGACATATTATGGTAATATGCCATGACATTGTCATGGTAATAGGCGTAGTGATGATATGTGATGACAAGTCAGGTGACTATTTTTTTCTCTCAAAACGTGTTATGCGTCGTATCATAGGCGCACCGAAGGGGGGGGTCCGTGTTTTTTTTTAATGTAAATATCAAAATAACAAAAATAGAACAAATTTGACTAAGACTGAACAGAGAATCGAGAATGATTGACAAAATGACCAGTTTTTCATCATTCACCCCCTCCCCCGCCCCTCCTCAAAAAAAATAGTGCTCTGAATTTACCTTCCAGTTAACATCGCAGCCCTCCCCAGCGGGAAATCCTCAGTGCGCCTATGCGTCGTATATTCATGTTTAATGAAATATATAATTTTTTCATGTCATGGATGACTATTCATCGTCATGGTGACGTGTCATGGTCAGGAGTGACATGTGATCATGTCACGGTAGCATGTCAAGTGGCATGATATGATGACAAGTCATTGTTATGGTGACATGTCATGGTTGCAACTAGCATGTAACATCAAATGACGTCTTTTGGTGAACATCATTGTCGCGGAGTGACATGAAAATGTCACACTGTGTTGCAGACTTGTACGCAAGCTAATGCTTTATGGTACAAAAGGAATACTTTCGTGACGATTTTTTCTAGTCCTTCTGCAGTCTCCAGTAAAATTGAATTTTTTTTTAGGCTTTCGAAATTCTCTAAAAAACATTAATTCACATCAACGTGGATAGCTTTAGCTCTAATACACTCACTTTCAAACACTTCAACAAGAAAATCCCTAAGGAGAAAATTCGTTTAATAAGAGACCATAAAACCCAAAATTTTAAAAATTTTCATTTTTGGTACCTTCATTAATAATTTTTTTTGTGATAAAAAATTACAAAACTTATATTCTTCGTGCCAAAATAATAACAAATTCACATCAGACTGAAACAGTTATTAAACTTTTACTTTTTCCAGGCACTTTTCAGTCACGTATAGTTTCAATAATGCAAAAGAATTTCATCTCAGCCAAATTTCGCAATTGCTTTTCCAAACACAGCGAGAAGTCTAATGTCGCAAACAAACGTTGCACAGGAAAATAAGTCTGCGAGTATATCATACGTGATATGTAGCTCCCACGCACTCGATAGTTTTCAAAATTCGACTTTTAGCGAACGCATCACCTACGAAAGCTCTTGAAATAAAACCAAAGAAGCTCGGAATAAAAAAATCTCCGAAAATGTGCGAACATCATTTAAATACATCGAAAATCCGAAAGAAAATTTCGTTACGTCATGTAAACAACGGATATCCCGAAGTAAAGTAAAGTAATAAATCACTTTCGTATTTTTTTTTTATTATAAAATACTCAAAAAGGTCAGCAAAATCTTGACCAGATGTTCATACATGTGACGCGCACGTTCATTTTTTATCATCTTACAAATGTCACCTCGGTTGTACACAAATAGAAAATGAAATCGCTATAAAACACATACGTCATTGTTGAAACACAACGATACATTACCTTATCTGCGAGATAAGCTTTTGGGTAGCTAACTAGGTATAACATGCTTTTTTGACACGTAAAACTGTCGTTCATTCAACGTAAACTTTCTGACAAGCTATTTAACGATGTCAAATTAAATTAATTCCTCTAACAGTAATTAAAACTACGACTTTGAGACATTTTCGTAATGTCACCATACATAACGCGAGGCAAATTAGCATTTGAGTAAACTTTTTATGAACTTGATTCGGTAGATTTGTTTATAAATCCTGTTTACATTTTACAAAATTACTTTCACCTATTTACGAACAGTTTTTGGCAAAAAAAAATTTCAAACTGATATCGATTATTTATGCAGTTAAATTTATCAAAGGACATTCTGACTCCGGTGAGAAAAAAAGACTGGAATTTTTTTAACTAAAAGTTTTATAATTTATGTTAAAATTAGGTATATGTATTTATAAATTAAATTAACCTCATTTCTGTTCACGTTGTTGTTACAAGGATTTGGTAGTTTTAAAACTTTTAATTACAAATCGTATAAATGGGTAATTTTTATCATTTTGTTGTTTCACACATGACGTAAATTTCCGCCAAAAATCTTCACCTTATTTCCACTTTAGTCAACACGAAATATGTAAAAAGGTCACCCTCGAATCTCCTCCGAGATACGTTGATTTTACCAAACATAATCTCACGGATATTTTCAAAAAATCTCATCCTTCGATTTTCACAGCAAAGTTGTAAAACCTTGAAAAATTTCCCAATACTTTTGAAAACAAATAAGCAAACGAACAACTTCTGGCAACTAAAAAGCTGATTTACGTGACTTATCCATCTGTAAGGTATCAAGGTAACGTGAAAACTAATGAAAAAAATTGAAATTGATAACAATACAAAGACTAAAAGAAATGAAAGACACAAAAGAGGTATTTTAAATCGTTAACTTTTGTAAACTTAATAAGACCGATGCTTTGAGCGTTTTCAAAAAAAAAAAGAGACAAACTATTATACATATATATAAAACATTAAAAAAAGACGTTTAATATTTCGAACTGAATGGATATTATAGTTATTAGAAAGAATGTAAATATACAAATAGAAAAAAGCTCCATATTGTGACCATATAGTATAAAAAATAAGAAAAATACGAACTGAAAAAAGATTACAAAAAAGTCCGAGGCTGAAAAAATATCGAAAGATGGAGAATTTGGTAAGTATAAGAAGGAATTGATTTCATTGCTTCAATTTCACACACAAAATAGGTTTCCCAAAAGTAAATATTTGTGTATTTACTTTCACTTCAAATGGTCACATATTCCATGCAACTACGTTCGTAACAAAATACCACAACGTAGTCGAAATTCTGACTAAAAAAAACCAACAAAAATGTTTACGTTAAAGTTCGTTCAATTTTAAAAACAAACATTTGTAGGTAAAATTAGGAAAAAAATTTTACTACTTTATTTTAATGAAAAAACGAGAAACGAATTAACCTAACGAGTAATTCAATTTAAAAAATTCGTTTATCCAAATGAAATAATTATGTCTATGATAGCTGCCATTATTGAAAAAAAATGCATTTTTTAAAATTAACGTAACTTTAAATTAATTCAAAAAATTCAAAAAAATTTATTGAGAGTAAAAATAAGATTTCTGAAACAGGTAAACTGAAAGTAAGCATATTATGCCAAAATCTAAATAAAAATAAATCCATCGTAATATAACTTCCCTGATAACGTACGATTTTACTGGTAATAAACGTTTTTCATAAATCATGCATCAACACAAAAGGTGATTTTCGCGATTTTCATTTCCACATTTCTGCAAATTCTACTCGTATTGGAGCGCAATTTTATTAAATTTCAATCTTATTAGTACCAATGAAATTTTAACGTTTTGTACGTGATCGAGCAAACGTAATGGAACGTGAAAAACGGTCATAATCTAGTTTTAAAAGTATATATCAAGGACTACTTGAAATTGCGAAATCGTGGAAACGCATACTAAATCATAAATAGGCGGTTAGGTATGTATTAAGTAAAAAAAAGAATGTAGGAGGGTGTTGCTGTAATAATTTCATTATTTTGAGTACAGTGTTGGGAAAAATTGATCAATAGTTCAAGACGGGACTAAGGGTGTAGTGGCCTAAAGGGCTTGCATAACCAAGTTTAGCAGGAAAAAGCACTAAAATCCGTGTAACTGCCCGGGAAAATTAAAATTGTGGAATGTCGCTCTGTAGAACAAACAAGTGTACGTCTTAAGATATAATATCAAAAGATTGTCCCGTTTGATCAACAACTGAAGTTGTGAGATCTTGGAAACCTCCAAATAAGGTCCTGTGAATTCAATTTTTTATAAAATTGAGCAATTTTTTGATATAATATTCTTAAACATATGTATACTTGTTTGTCTTACATAGCGAAATTCCAATATTTTAATTTTCCCGGGCAGTTACACGGATTTTCGTGCTTTTTCTTGCAAAAATTAGTTATGCAATCCACTATACCCGTACTTAGTCCCGTCTTGAAAACCTATTCAACTGTTAAGCAACTTACACAAGATAGCAAAACTTTCGATAAATTCCTCCATCAAAATTTCTTCTGTAGGATAAACTACCTAAGAAATCTGTAATAGACTGAAATGATTCAAATGAAATTTTTTCGTGGATACCAAACTTTTTGAAAAAACTTGATATAACAGGTCATAAAAACGCTTCTTGGACAAGTCTTCTTAGAACCACTTTGCAAGTCTCAAAACTCTAAAATTCCGGTTTTTCATTTCAACCAATGAAAAAGTTATTTGGTTTGGCTTTAAGACTTGAGTAAATCGTTTCTATTCAAAAAAGAAAGAGAAACAAAATATTTCCTTAATCATCAAAGATGGTCTATCTTTTCGGTAAACGAAAACCCTTCACAATCTACAAGCATAAATGCTTCAGTTCCGGTTAATAATTCCTACGAATCTAGATCGTATCATTTTAATGTAAAATCACGAATGCAATTCAGTACCTAGTCTACCTACACGATGCT
Source organism: Maconellicoccus hirsutus (assembly GCA_003261595.1). NCBI lineage: Eukaryota > Metazoa > Arthropoda > Insecta > Hemiptera > Pseudococcidae > Maconellicoccus > Maconellicoccus hirsutus. The sequence goes on along the minus strand of QBDW01005431.1, from coordinate 93,687 downwards.
ACAAAAACATCGAGTCAAAATCAACATAAAATGTAATCAATACATTTTGAAAATGATAAAATGTAGGTTTGATTTGAATTCGGTATCATTCAAGGTTAAAAAATGTCATGACGTTGTTTTCATGCTCCGTATAGAGATAGTCTACTTTTTATTATGCATTACATGAATTGCAATTTCTTTTACATTCACATTCACAGAGGATTTTTATAAATTGTGAAAAATTGATATGTAATGTACATGAGATGCTTTTCGTTTGATAAGAATACCAGAAAAAAGCGCAAAATATTATAGAGTAATTTTTTTCACAAGTACGATTACAAATTCAGCACTAATTTATTCACTTTTATTCTATTCTTCGTTTGTGTATTAAAATCACGTACCCTAACCTTTTATTCGGCGTTTCAAAGGCAAGAATTAAATGTGTAATGACTATTTCCGTGATTTATACTAATCAAATGGCAGAAGATAACAAAGTAAAAATCGCGTTTTGTTGTTTACAATGAGTAAACTCTCCAGTATTTTAAAATCTATTATTTTTTTCATCGCGGAGGTAAATTTTAATTAATGTATTTTCTTTTTTCATTTTTTTAATTAAACGTAAAAAATTTAAAAATGTTTAATTTTAGAAATCCGAATTGGTATTTTTTTACGGCGGTACATAGGCAATTTTATCTTCATCTACGATTATCTGTATTTACGGCGTCTCGTTATGCAATTTTATTAACACCACGATTTCTAGCGATGAAACTACTTCACTAAAAGTTTTCAAGAAATACGACGTGTATTATTTAAAAATCTGGCTAAAAAATTGAAGAGCTCATTGACCTTGGTTCAAATAAAAATTCCTCACAATACTAACTACAAAAAAAAATATTCTTTCATTAAAAAATTGCAATAAAATCAAAATTGGAAAAAAAATGCCCAATACGAGTGAAAAGACGTAATTTCACTAAACATCAATTTCACTCATTATAACTAATCGATCCAAACACTTCCTCCGAATTTCAACTTGCTAATGGTTCAACAATGAATAGTAAAATCACGTCACGTCGGTTTATTTGTATAATAAGGCTATTAATCACATTGGCTTTTATGCAAAAACTTCACCACACCGATATCTTTACTAAGGATTTTCTTTTCGAGAGCTCACCCTTTCTCTAAAAACCCGAACGGCTTTTATCCCGTATTAATCAAATATAACGACAAAAAATTTCTAATAATTCTTCATCTTTTTAAATTCAATAAACCCAAGATGTTTCTTCAGACACTGTCGGATAATTATCTTAAACAAAAGGCAACGTTTATGATAGCTAGCCGACGCTGCTAAAAGCTTTATCGAGGTATTCGTTAATTATATCAGCGTCTCGAAGACATACCACAATAATACGTTTCTCCCATTACTTGTACGAGGTACATATTCCCTAATCTTTGAATGTGATATTCCGTCAAATAATTCTACTGCCTACACTCATCATAATGTGATTCAGAAAATTAACTTCTCTGTAAGAAAATGCCACGATATGCTCTCAGGTGTTCTACAACTGCTAGCGTCAACTTGTCAAACATGTTGCTTTGCGGTATTATTAGAAATTAACCTTCAACGGTATGAATATTTGTATTTCAAATTTTTTTAATAAAAACTGAATCGGTGATCTTTACACAATTTTAATTAATTTGCGTATCCTCAAAAAAACATCAAGTACAATTACGTGCAAATGGAAAGATTAACAAGCAAACAACAAATTTAAGCGAAATTCTGATTTCGTTTCTACTTTAGGGTTCACTTTTCACAAAAAAATAGTGCTTTTCCCAAAGAAAACGATTTCTTTTTGCTTGTAAAGAACCAGACAATAAATTTAAATGAAGTAATATCTTTATTAGCTTCGAAGAAAATATTTTTACGACAGGAAACTACCAAAGAAAAATGTTCAGCAAGTTCTCACCGATCCCTTCGTCTATCGGTATCTTTGTAATTTAGTTGTGGTCAATGTGGGAAAAATTATGAACACGATTTCCACAACACAGCTTAAAACGAAACTTCTGCTTTTCGGATAAATCTCCGAGAGTTCACATGTAATGTGACAAAGTTTCTTTGAGTAAGTTCTTCAAAAGTAAGTTTCAAAATAGAAAAATTGACGATGCGATTGGATACAATAAACGAGAAATTTATTAAAAAATTAAATCGAATGGAAAAAAGTAATTAAAACTTTGTACTCGCATTTTAACGTAAAAAATTTAATAAAAATATCAACTTTTCCCTCGTTACCATAACACTCGATCATTACAGCGTTGAATTAAAATAAAATTAATTTTCAATTTTCCTTTACTAAAAAAAATTAACACTAAACTCGTACGTTCAACTAATATTTACGTTAGTCAAATCCATCGGTCATTTAATGAAATTTAAAATTTCACGTACATCTGGTTTTTCCATATATCAAAAAACTTGCCTTCCGGTAATTTATTTTTAACTACGAATAGATTTTTTTTCATTCGATTAGCATCCATATTCATTATAAGTAGGTAACAAGAAAAATAATATTTTCGGTTGCCCAACAGACCACTACATCGTGTCAAGATATTTCGACAGAATGTAAACTACAACGACAAATATTCTAACAGGTGTGCACGAGATAAAAACACAGACGCGAATAAATACCACGATAAGTAAAAATTACAAATAATTTCACAAGTCATATTCGAAAGCATATAAACGAAAGTACACGTGTAATTCTCGCGTAGGTGTTTTTGACAAGGGTTCATAATGTGAGGCGCTTAAAGAACAATTTTTACAAAATAATTTCAATAAACCTCGATAAATATTTCCTGCTGCAGGAAATCTTTCAGCTTATGTGCTTACAAATAGTTTTAAAAACGTGGTTCACGTCATTGTACGACACCCGCGAGAACACAACGAGACCTCCAAATGAACGCCATTATATCGGCATTCGAGAGATATGAAATTCGATATCAACACAAAAAAAGTCGTATTAATTTTACAGCAAATTATTTTCGAGAAATTCAATATACATAGCCTTTGTAGGTGCAAATAGCTAGCAATTTAGCCCCGTGTTCGTATTTCGTCTACTTCGTACCCAAAACGTGGGCGGTTTTTTGTTCTCGCGGGTTTTAACTATTTTTCACACGTTTAATTTGGAAATTACATTTAGATCTTTTTTCTCATTTCTTATCAAGAATTTGCTAAATCAAAGCAACTGCTTTATTTATTAAATATAAGAGTATTTCCAGCGTGTATAGAAGAATGTTGGCTCGTTTAGTAGCAATAAAATTCTTCGAAGAGATAATTTTTTTCGTTTCTGAGTATTTTTTTTTATAAAAGTCATACAAGATTCCTTTTTTAGATTTTATACTCAATAACCTAAATTTTTTCATTAATTTCGAAAACAACATACTTATTACTCAAGATACGCAATTTCTAATCAACCTGAATTCTTCCAGGGAAGTGAAACCGGATCAAACTTCGCGTTAGAATCGCAACAGAATGAAACCCATCGTAAGCAACTCGCCGACTAAATAATGATAAATATCTGCGCAAATGAAACCGACTGCGAATCCTACATCGAGGCGAATTACACCTCTACGTTGGTCGAAGAGGAGCACCACGTCTACATACATAGTTCACAAAACATAGCAGTTGCTATACTTCAATTTTTACAACTCTACTACACTCCAGTATTGGTTATTTTGGGCTGTGTTGGTAATACGCTTTCGGTATTCGTTTTTTTTGGTACCAAATTGAAGAAACTATCATCATCATATTATTTGGCTGCACTGGCTGTTAGTGATACTGGTTTCCTAATCGCTCAATTCGTCACTTGGCTCAGTCTAGTCCATGTACCATTATTTAATAAGGCTGGATTTTGTCAAATGGCTATATACTGTTCCCACGTGAGTATAAAGTATAAACTTGGCGTTAAATTAGTTTCATATCAGACAATTCATCAAATTCGTCATAATTATTGACGTCTATCTCGTACATCCAACTTATGGCATTTTCAAAACTATTTACTTATATCAAAAAATTTAAATACATAACTTCTCAGACGAATATTTCTCGTAGCATCATTCAAAAGTTCGATTTGTCATTTATGGCAACATTCCACGAAAAAGTACGTTTTTCGTCATTAAAAGCGAAAAAATGATTTTAAATTTCTGCGTAATAAATGTCTTTTGAAATTAATCGCCCTCACATGCGCAGAATATCATATTTATGGTTAAATGGTTGTTTTCATAAAAATAATTTCAAGGAAAAATGCCTACAAAGATAAAAAATAATAACTTCCGTATTAATATCGTCCTAAGAAAATAAAAGAAATCGTAAATATTTAGTACCGCGTTTAGAAATAGCACGAAATGAAAACACCTGACAAAAAAATCACCATAAATTCGTATAGTTATAAAATAACCACCATAAATCTACGCACGTTCATTGGTCAAGTCAGCTATTATGTAATTAGGCATTAATCATAAGTCGTAAATAAATTACAAAGCGAGTAAACGCTAATAAATAAAGCGTTATCATAATGTCAAAGTTTTAATAAAATCAGATATACGCGAATAAACACACGAAAATCACTTTATAGTTGAAATTTAATTCAATAACAGCCCATAAGTTTAAGCGATCCTTCTCAACATTACAACCATCAAGATTATCGAAGAAATAAATCCAACGGTTACCACCATCTTGAATATTAAAATTAAAAAATTTCCAAGTTATGCATTTATGGTTCCATCACAATATGGGCGTTTCGATGTAGTTTCAAACCTTTTAATAATATTATATCTTTTAACTCTCGACTAAACTCATCATTCATGTTTGAATTGCAAAACAATGATGAATTGTTTCCGTATAAATATTTTTCCACCAAAGTTCAACGATTTTTTATTTCTTTCCAGGAATAAACCTTTTTTTGCGTGCATGTGTATAAACGAAATAACGTTCTTTTCGCCTGATTTTACGATGTATTACATCGTCGTTGTCCAAGTTAAGGGGAAGGAGGTAATTTTAGGTTTATTTTGAATTATTACCATTTTTTATATCGTGGAGCATCTGCACATATGCACTAAAAATCTACAAGAAAGGAAAATTTATTTCCTTGATAAATTCCAATTTGTTGAAAAATTACCAAAACGTAAATAATTCAATTCAACGGGTACATTTTAGAACGTAAATGAATACGATAAATTTATAAGCGTCGTTATGGTTATTGACCACAATGCCACGTTGATTTTTATTAATTTATGGTACTTTTGAAAGCTCAACAAGTGTCTGGCTGTCTACATAAAAAAAATGCCCAGGAAAAGGTTGTTTTTCAACTAAAAAAAGTTCCTACCGATAAGTATCGATTTAAAAGCACCCACGTCGTTTGAAAATTTGAAATTTTAGTATTTGAACAAAGATCATCATTAGTTTTCTAACGAACGAATAACATCGCAAAAATTACCACAAGATCGAAAATATGAACCAATTGAGAAATCATTAAGGAAGCATTACGAAACTTTCTCCATTTCGAAAATTTAGTACTTTCCACCCCCTAGGTATCATATTTCACCAAGTTAACATTTTAAATGTCCAGGATAACATGATAAAAAGAATTTGCAAGATTTTTCAAAACTTATTAGCGTTGAAAAATACTCATTTGAGGTATTTTATTTGTGTATTCTAGTAAGAAATGTCACACTATAGTAAAAAATAGTTTTTACTCGGATGATTTTGAAAATAATAGACGTCGGAAGGTGGTGAATATAAATACTCCTTTACGAAACCAACTTTTAGAACCATTTCGGACAAAAAGTTTTCGCATAATTTAAACTCCTCTTAATGCAACGCAAATCAATTAATTAACCATCGTGATAAAATTTCAATGAATAAGTTGGTTAATAAGTTCAACGACAGAAAAACCTACATAATAAATGATAATAGCAAAAGCAAGTAGCCTACTCAACTACCTATTAATTTTTTAAAATCTTCCTTTGATTTTTGTTTTAAGTCCTTCTCGAAAAAATACAGGGATTAATATCTTATTGTGAACGAACTACTGACGTCATCATGTGAACTTAATTCAAACAACGCGGTCAAGTTTGCATTTCAGATAGACATTTATGCATAATGATTTTCCTACTACATTCTTTTATTTTTTACGCCAAACCTGTAATTTTACCATTATTTACGTACAAGCTTTTTTTCATGGTTTCTTGATGTGAAAAAATCCGATATTTTTCGATCAAATGCCGCACCATTTTTATTTGTATTTCAGTGCATTCGGGAGAAATAGTAATAAATAACACTCACATATTTTACCACCTTCGTTGTACAACATTTCCATCCTTTTTTTTTCTCCACCAGGATAAAAAAGAGTATTGTAATTCATAACCGTTACATATATTTATGTCATGTATTTTTTTAAATATACCTATTTTACCTTTTGTTTCGTAATACCATGGTGGGCTATTAACTTTTTTTCCTTTCGGTTAATAGATAATTACGATAAAATACCGTGAAAAATGATAAATTTCAACTCGTATCACACGAAAAATATTACTAGAGATATTTTTTTCATGCAATACTTAATTCGTAAATACAACTCAACGAAAGGAATTTGAAAAAATACATGTAATGCTAAAAGGAACCACGATTTTTTTAAACGTATAATAAAAATCTGTCAAGTTTATTTTTTTTTTACCGAAAAAGGATCACGAAAAAATAATGGATTGCCAACCTTAGAAACATAATTTGGATTGGAACTAAAAAAAAAACTCATTTAAAATAAACCAAATAACAATCACATGTGCGTGCAACGAGTTTCTTTGTCATCGTTTTAATTCTGGCAGGGGATCTTTCCACGTCGCACTTTCAGAATTCGATGAAACTTGGCAGGATCGAAGTTTATATCAGAAAAATTTCAAAGCCAAGTTTTTAGCTGCTGAATTTATTTTTTGATTTTTTACGAATGGGCAAAATACTCCTGACCTCAGCATAGAAGCATTGCTAGTACGAATTTCACATCATAAAATACTGAATTGAAAAAAAATCTAAATAAACAAACAACTATTATATGTATTTTACGTAGCCAAGAAGTATATGTGTTTCTTTGGAGGAAAAAATTAAAAAAATATCGCATAAAGTAACAAATTTTCGATCGTAAATCCATAGCAAATGGAAAATCACCACAGCCTGATAAAATATACAACAAAGAATGTCGACAAAAAAGAAGCGTCTATAAACCGATTATTTTGGAAGTGTTTTTTCAAGATTAAATGGTAATTTCAAGGTTTACCATTGAATTTATGAATAAAATTCGAAGAAGGAAATGTAAAATCTGCAAAAAATTTTATTCCTCACCCTTCGTAATATTTCCATCTCAAATTGTAAAATTATAAAAGGCATATTTTTGATCATCGATGTCTTTTCTATTGAGTAGGAGGCACAAAATTTTTCCACATGACGTCAATCGTAATCTAAATATGTCCTTAGTAGCACAACTACAGAAGGGAAGAGGGGTGGGGGTGGGAACCATCCCTAGGCACCAGCCGGAAATTTGAAAAATATAATACTGTTCATCTTTGCGCAAAATTTATCGTATTTCACCTCTTTTCATTTCAAAAAAGGGGTAATAATATAGAATTTTTCGAGGGGTTTGAAGTGAGCTTCCCCCTCCCCTTTGAAACTAAGCTTAGCTACGCTCACCTTTTCCACCCTCTTTTCTTTTCTCAGCTATTTTACTTTTATAGGCGTCAAGATAGGTAAATGTTTCTTCTAGAAAAGCGAAATTTGTAAATTCACGATGATAAACTCACGAACCACAGTTTGCGAATGAAAGTCCTCCCGCGCCAAAAATTAATTTACCGCATCAAAAATTCCATCGCGTAATTGATACGTATCAATTAAAAGCTCAAGTGAAAAAACTTTTCCTGATTTCATTTCACGATAAAAAATTCAAAGTTTGAAAATTTTTCGAAAAAGACTAAATTGATAGTTCGTAGTCGTTAAAGACCTTTTTTTTCCTCAAGCCTTTGTACGTGTGCGTGGTGAAAGATAACGATACTTCTTTAGGTGTAATTTAAGTTGACAAAACTAGGATTAGGTATAAGCTTCACAGTCAAGTTATAAAATGTACTTTTCGGCATTAAATGTAGGGTAATTCTTTTCGATATTAACTCCTTAAAAGTAGGTGTAGTGTTTCGTGTTTCTTCTCATAGCAAAAAATGACGTTGCTCATATTTAGTCGATTTCGTTTCTTTTCGTTGTCAGTTGCATTGTGGGATGTAAAAAAAAACTTTTAATCAAGTCTTAACTACTTTACCTTCTCGCGTTAAAGTGGCACGTGCTGAGGATACACGAATACGAGTAAGCAAAACCAGTAATGGGGAAAGTTCAACGTCGAAAAAAGTTTTGGATAAGTTTTTATGAACTTATATAATAAACATTGTAAAATTTGCATTTTTCAGATATGCAGTTTCCTTAGTGTTTGGTTAGTGGTGTTATTCACCATTGAGCGCTTTATCGCGGTACGTTACCCTTTGCATCGACCAGCAGTATGTACTGTGGCACGTGCTAAGCTATTCATTAGTTGCATTACGATCATAGCTTTACCTACCTATGGTCCTTACTTTATCATAGCAGCTCCTCAAATGATAACGGATAATAGTAATAATAAGTAAGTTGACAAATCTTCTAAGTTGATTATTATGGTAATTTGATAAACCGCGAGAATGACGTTTCGAGAGAGAATTTCCATGGAAAATGAATGAAAATTTAATACGTTGAGAGTACTATGCTGTATGTACTATGCATGCAAAAATGCATACATAATTTTGAAATAGTATATTACAATATACAAGAGTCGAAGGTGAGCAATTGCGTCACTTGTGCCTCGTGCGTTTACGTCACTTGCCTTCCAATCGTTCCGGAAGTTTTGCACTTGCGACGCAGTGGCTCACCTTTGACTCTTGCAGGGTATTTAATGGATTTTTTTTTCTTTCAAAAAATCACTACTTTTGCCACCCGTTAGATACCCTGTCTTGCATTGTTAGAAACTTCTCATCAAGTATAAGTGTATAGAAAAAAGGGAAACTGAAAACGTCAGCAATTAAGAAGTGACTTAATAAATAAGATGGTTGGTGAAAATTAATTTGGTAGTTGGTAGTTCGCATTTGCAATGATAACACAACAGTTAAACAGTGTTGTCATATACGTTAATTCTATAATTTCTTTACAAGTTACAAATTTCCACTCCCTTGGTGGTGGAAACTTACACAGAAAATCATTGAATGTAATAACGATGTTCCCAACCTCTGAACATGCATGGAAACACGTTGTTTCTTTGCATGTATAATGAAAAATAATTTTAGGTACTTTAGCATTTAATATCTTACCCATTTGTTGAACTGTAATACAGCAATAATTTTTACTCACCTGAAAAAATAAAAAAATAAACATAATTTAATTTTCAATCGTAAAATTTTTGTATTAATATAAGTTGGAAAATAAATTAACGTTCTTCAAAATTAAGTATATTTATTTACAGAACATGGTTATTTAAAATTAATTATCATTAAGTGTATTTTAATTTAGCAAGTCCTACCATCTATCTTTTTTTGTCTTTTTCAGAACAGTAACCGTGCAAGTATGCACACTGGTACCTCAATGGATAGACTTGGCATCGGTGCTAAACCACGTCGACTTTTTTTTAACTTTAATTTTACCATTTTGCACGATAGTCGTGTTGAATACGCTCATTTGTCGAACGGTCCATCGATTAGGACGCGTACGTCGTACAATGACGTTAACCACTCGAAAACGATTTTTGAATCGTACACATTCTCGGAGATCAACCGAAAGTCATATCAGTAGGACGTTTTCCCATCGAACCAGCGCCCCGAGCCAGAGTAAAGTCACTCAAATGTTACTTGTGGTATCGACGGTTTTCATATGCTTAAATTTACCATCGTATTTGCTGCGTATTTGGGTGTACGTTAATAAGGTAAGAGAACTTCTACGAATAGAAATTACTTTAATTTTACCTGTATAATTAATGAGCAAAGAATTCGGTCGATTTGATTGAAAACAACTTGATCACTAGACTTGATGGACTTTTTAAGGAAATCAGTTAATTAATCTATCAGGAGAGACATTTTTTTACACCAGAGCTATTAGTGCTGTTAAGGTGGGGGGGAGGCTAGAAAGGGCTTCCCTATTTCAGAAACTTGGATTATGGTCAGTTCCAAATGAGGAAAAATGGAAAAACTATCAGTTGTGGGCAGAGGGGAAATAATTCGCACGGCAATGGAAAACGAAGTCATATGATGTAAAAGGCCATGCAGAGAAAATCCGGGCTCCGGGAAAAATTGGTGATGTGTCATGGTCAGGAGTGACATGTGATCATGTCATGGAAGCATGTCAAGTGACATGATATGATGATAAGTCATTGTTACAGTGACATGTCATGGTTGCAAGTAGCATGTAACATTAAATGACGTCTTCTGGTGAACATCATTGTCGCGGAGTGACATGAAAATGTCACACCGTGTTGCGAAGCTGATGCTTTATGGAACAAAACGAATACTTCGTTTTTCACAAGTGCTTAAAACGCACGCAGGCTCCTAAAAAAATTCGGGCCCGAGAAAAACCCCTCCTTCCCCCCTGCTGGTTGGGCCTGATGAAATATTATGAAAGCATGATAGATAACTGATCAATGGTGATTGCACAGAGCACTTATAATATATTATGAATGTTTTCGTCAAGTGAGGGGAAAGAGAAGATGTTGATCTAATACTCCTTATCGGTACAAGTGACAAAAAACCCTCAAAATCAAATTTCCCTTCAAAAAGCACAGTTTCAAATTCAAGACATATAACAAATAACCTAAAAAAGTTCTATAATATGTAATCACACGAACAATATCCCATCTATTTTAAGCAACTCTATAAAAGTCTGAAAGAATTTCCAAATCTATTTCTCTCAACGTCGATTACCACTTCACAGCTGACCAGATCGCTGTCTTGAAAACGCGTGAAAAACTTTTGCACGATCCATTTGTCAAAAAAAGATAGAACCATAAAGCAACAAAAAATCTACAGACGTTTTATTCCTTTCATTTTCAATATAAACTCGCATTTCACTTAAAAGTTTGCCGATTTATCTTTATGATATGCGTAAAAGCTTGCAAATTTATTACCGGTACAAGTTATGTTAAAACACTGTCAAGACTGTTCGAGATTTTTGGCTATTCATCTTCGTTCTACTTTTACCAACTGGAACTTTCCGCTGTGAATTCCAATGCGACAAGAATTTTTAATTTAATCGAAAACCGTTCGAAATTAATTCAATGTTTATCGAAATATCGCCAAGATTACGATGATTTTACGATCGCAATAAGTAACTCGAGATAAACGAACGATGTGGTGAATTTATCATGTTCCGCTTAATGTCGTGGTCGACGAAAGTTGATATAACTATCGTTAAATTAGGTAGATTTCAACATCGAGCCACACTTAATAGTAATTGTCGCAAGATCTACTCATTAGTTATATCCAACTTTGCCTTTGGCGGAAATAAGAGATATCTCGAAATAGTAAACGTTTACCATCGCAAAAGCCGAAGTTTCTAGATACAATTTTTATTTAAAGATGCCAATATGTTGATAAAAAACGTGATTGGACTTCATTTACAAAGGAAATCAATATTAAAGAAAAATACACCAAAAAATAAATTTCCAATAAAACAGTGACACAAAAATCAAATGAGATTAAAAACATAAAATACACGTGTTCTAGCACATTTTCTCGAAACGACGACAGCATCGCTAAGAGAAAATATAAGCCGTTTATCTAAAGTTTACATCCAACGGAAAATTTTTTCGATACAAAATTATGAATGAATTAAGATTCAGAAATTAAAATTTCGCTTCATCGCAGATAATTCGAGCGATTTAATTTCCATGCAAAATTCACCATTCCTTAAACCATAATCGAGTCCAAATTAATAATTCATTTTCCCATCGCGAAATATTCCAGCGAACAAAAATTCGTCGGGAAACTTAAATCATAATAATACTCAAAGGTCAAACAAATTATACAATTTTGGGAAGAAAAAAAAACACTACGAATTTTATTCAAAATTCGTCAACCCTTTTCGTCAAAACGCGGGTTTCCCTTCGCGAGCTTTTTCAAGCTGTTAAGCATAAACTCGAATAAAAATAAAAACCACAGAGATACGTTTCTGCTGAGAAACATTTAAATGATTTTATACCAACACAAAAGACACTTCTGGAGGCTTTATTTGTTTTAAATTCGCATCCAACCAGACTCCTTTTTTGGCATAAACTATGCCTATAATTAATCCGTGATATATGAGTTAGATAAGAATCCTTAATGAAAGGTTACCCGAAAATTGCGCAAAGCGTTCGAAGTTATTAATACAAATCCAGTTCAAATTAACGCGAAAAAAAATAAAGCGAAACGGCTACGTGATTACATCGGTAAAACGCAACAATACAGCCTTTAATTATGGTAAATTTTTTGCAAATATTAATTGACACGAAAGCAAACGATATTTCATTATAACGCCGAAACATTGATGGATTAAAATCGCGTCATTAATCTATTTCGTATTCAAGTCGTCACAGTAAAAACAATAATAAACTTGCGCTAAGATCACAACCCCATATCGTGGTTTCGTCGACTTCATTTTTCATAATACAACAACAAAAATTCATTCATAACTTTTCTACTTTGATTTCATACTCGTACAGTTCATCTTTCAGTTTATTAACGCATTAGTAATAATTTTTTACGGAATTATTCAAGAAGATAGTTCGTTCGTTTTCACCAATTAGCTTCAAATTGGAATCTTTTCAAAATAAAAAAAATTACCTCCACGAAGCTAAATGCTTTAGTAACGATGCGAAGTCTTGAAAAAAAAAAAAGTCAAGTCAAAGAATGGCATTTACCTTAAGAAAAGTAAATATATTCAACCGACAGCAAGATATACGACAATATTACTTTAAGAAGAAACGTCGCTTTTTCACCGGCAAGAAAAATTACCGCCGAGTAAGTTCGTGAAAAAGAGTTAAATTACCTTTCGCCATATCTGTCGACACATTTGCAAAATATTTACAAGGTTTGCCATTCGTACTCGGAGTAAAATATTTCAAACTTAGTAGTTTCCCTGTTTCGCCTTTCTTATTATTTAAAAAAAAATAATAAAAAATAATAAAAATAAGGAAGAAACTCGAATGCCATTGGTATGTTGATATCGTAAAATACCAACTCGCGTGGCAGTTATTTTATGCGAACAATCGCCCATAACAAATGTATAATATGTGAAAAAATTTTCAACAGTACAATCACGTAGTATTTACCAAAGTTTTCATATTACGTTTTTAATCGAATATATTTACGTTGTCGATGGAAAAAACAATATTACATTTGGGCGTAATTCAGAAAAATCTTAGATAAAAGTGTACAATTTTATCACAGGCAGGCTTTTTTTTCAGTACTAAATTATTATTTTTATAATTTTCTTAGTACTCGCAAAATATTAGATCATCCAACTAAAATATTTTCGATTAAGAGTCAAAAAATTTAAATAAAGCATGATTTTGAATTCCTGTCTCGTCTTCGTTAAATTGCACCCAAAGTAGTCATAATTTTTTTCCTTTAATGTACATATATTCCCCTCCAAAGATGGCTAATTTTTTTCTGAAGTGGAAGCGAGCTGGTCACATATCGCTCATTACCTTGACATGTCACCACAACAACGTGCCATCTATGACACGTTGTAATGACATGAAAATATCAACCTCATCACTCATGATCATGACACTTCACCATGACTATGGCTTGTCATTTATGACATATTATTGATAACATGAAAAAACTATACTTTTCGTTAAACGTGAAATAATCACCTCACTTGTCATTACATGTCATCACCACGCCCATCATCATGACACCACTACTGACATGTCACCGTAACATGTCATCATTACAAGTCGCCATGACCTATCATCATAGCATGATCATGAGATATCACCACGCCAATGACGTGTCATCACGACATGTCATCCGACATGTCACTCGTGACCATGGCACGTGACCATACAATGACTTGTCGTATCACGTCAATAGACATGTCGTCACAACATGCCACTATGATATGATCACATAATATCACTCATGATCATGATATGTCACCATAACAATGACGTGTCATTTACGACATGTTACTCATGACCGCAACACGTTAATATGACAACGGTGTGACGCTTTTTTGTGACAATTTTCAAGTTTCTGTGCTATAATCAAGACATGAAAATGTCATGCCTCTCAAGTTTGCAGAAGAGGTGCAAAACTCTTCTATTGAGATTTCCCGATTATATCATGTTTTTTTTTTAATTTAGTAATTTTTTAACTTCCGATTTTTACATACTGCAATCATTTTCTTAAAATACGCTTAACAAAAAAAAAATCAATCATTAAACTCAAGCTTTTTTCACTTCTTGAATATTGAATCTCCAAGACATTAAAAATCTTTTCAAAAAAAGCTTGACCGCGACATAATCTAAAATTAATGCGAGCACTCTAATTATTACAGTATTTACACGGATTGTAATTATAAATACAATTTTAATCAAAATGGAAGTTTTCCCCGAGCATGAGTCCCTCGGTGTATAACCCAAATTTATGTCTTCTTAATTGAAATTTGTGATTTGAATTAGCCGACCAACAAAACTCGTAAATTATTTTTAATCAGGTTGGGTCACGAAATTATAATTACTTAATTCGAGTACACGTGATTGTTATTTAAAGAATAAATAAGTAATTTATTTGATAAGAAAAAGTATGGAACTTGGTCAAGCGAGGTAAAATTTTGAAATATTTCACTTTCGTCCCACTTTATAATTTTATTGAACTTTATTTCTTACTTTTCGAACGACAAGTTGCTTTTCTTCAATCAAATTTCGCAACATTTATAAACCAATGTGACTTTTCGACTCCAACTTCAAATATGCTTATTCGTCATTTGAAATAAATATCGGAAAAGTATTTCCATGAAAAAGATTTTCAAAAATGATTAAAACGAGCGCTTTTTTTTTGAAATAATAAAACAAAATTATTGACTCATAAAGGTTACACATGAGAATTTACGACGATTTTGTGACGTAAATCGTAAATGAAAATTTCCTGCAAAAAGTGTATAGTGCGTAAACGATTATCAAATTTATGATTTTTCGAGTTTTTTTGTTCGCGGCTTCTGCAACAAAAATTGGATTTTATAGTATTACCAAAAAAATTAAAAAAAAAACTTTATTATCGAAAATTATACGGAAATGGACTTTTGGAAAACTGTAAATTTTTGGATTAAAGTTAAAATCGAACTACCGTTGGGAATTCTATGTCCATAAAGTTAGAAAGAAAAGTAAACTAGTATATTTCTATATTGTTTCAGGATATTCTCTCACATTAGTTACCGGTGCGCGGCCAACTTTACAAACACAACTTTCCTTGAAAATATATTTTATGTTTTCTATACTGCTTTACGTTCGAGATCAAACATAAGCCTATTCTGCTTTCGTATCAGTAAATTGTATAAAGTATCTTTAAGTAAACACGATAACGATCCTCTTCGACGAAATTGGTCCCGTAATTATTGGCTTAGAATAATTTTCCATGTTTATATTAACCTTAACTGGAATTGTTTTTGAATTACGTTTAATCAAATATAAATATAGGAAACCGAGACTCGTGATATTTATATCTTTCAGCGAGATGAAAATTCCAGCTCTTCGTCGTATCAAAAAACATAAACAAGCTGGATTTCAATGAGAAATTCTCAACCCGTATCACAATGCTTTTACGACACATTAAATGAAAACAGTGCCTGTGTATTAAAAGACAAATTTCCTTGTGATGGATTTTATTAGTACATTGAAACAGTAAAGAAGACATTGGTATACGTAAAGTTCAAGGCGAAGTATCAATTGCATCATGTGCACTTCTTTTACAACACTTTTTGCAAAAGCTCAACGTGGAAAATGAAAACATTACTAACTTCTTTCTACTGCGAAAAAAATATGAAAAACGAGTTCATAAATTTATCCAACCTTTGTGTCTGTCATTTACATAACAACGAGATTATTAGAAAAAAAAAATCATGTAGATAAACCAACGTAATTTTTAGTCCGTTTCTCGTAATGTGTACAAAAACCATTTTTTTGAAATCAATTCTCAAAAAGCCTAACTTTACTATTTTTTTAACCATAAAACAACGCGATTTTTTTCCATTTTTTTTTTATCCAACAACAATGATAAATGTATTGGCAATGTGAAAATGGTCATATAAATTAATTTTATTCTTAGTTGAGGATTTTTTTCAAATTATAAGACGAAAAAAAAACCGAGGAATTCAAGTCGAATAAATCTACCCCAAAAATTATGTTTTTTTTTTCGTTTTCATAACTTTCATAACTGACCTGCCTGCATTTTTTTAACACGAAAATTCGTTTATCTAAAAAATTAATTTTTCCGGTTGAATTTTCATAATTAGTAAGAAATTTCCAAAGTATATTCGAACTTTTTTTTCACTTAAACTCATTTTTCAAATTATGTACCAGTTTATTCTGTATATTAAATGAGAGGAAATATAAATAATAAGGGGTAAATATTCAGTATATAGTTTTTCAAGCAAAAATTAAATTTTAATGAAAAACACCTCCCATAGAAAACGTCATATGTGTATGACGTCATTTGTTGCCACTTCTTTCAACGATGTCGTTAATTAATTAGTTATGAGCTGACAAATTAAAAACTTCCAAATAAATACGGTAATTTCGAGCCATTAAATTAATTGAAAAGAAAGCTTTGTAAAATAAAAATAGAATTACATTTTTCATGCTAGTTTGTAAACGCGAAAATTTTAGGAAAACGAAGTTTCGCAGAGAACTTCAAAGTTGAAACTTGGTCGTAGAAAAACATATTTTCGATGGGATCAAAACGTAAATTCGAAACTTGAAAATTTCAAAGTTATTAAAATTTGATTTGTATCGGAATACGGTCTCTCGATTGAAAGATAGACAGCAATTTTTTTCACTGAAATTGAAAGTCAAAATAGTTTTTAACTTGTATAAGAGTTATTTAAGAATAATTATGTAGATGATGATTTCTCGTATTTAAACTTTAAACTTTACTATTTTTGTAGACTTTATATGTATTACAATTTTTTTTCCCACAGAAATCCGAACCAATGGCCAATGACGACATTGTAATGGTGCTTTTGCAACACTACTCAAACGTCCTTTTCGCTACCAATTTCGGAATTAATTTTGTTTTATATTGCATCAGCGGACAAAATTTCAGGAAAGCTCTTTGCTCACTGTTTTGCCCAAAACGAGTCCGAAGAAAACAAGAACATACGCAAGCAACAGGTGAATACCGTAAAATAAATATTTAATAGAGACGACGTTTGAAATTTCAGGTATTTTTTTTATTGTAATTTTGTCATTACAAATAAATCGACAATTTTCCAATTACTTTAACGATGAAGAAGGCGTACAGTAAATAAGTTAATACTCAAAATCAAGCTAAAACGGCCACCAAACATCGCAAACAGAATTTCGATCAAATTCCCCAGCGATTTGTTGGCTTGTTTGGTTAATTTTCACGATAGGTTAATCTTTCTATGCGAGTATCGTTCAAAATACCCGATTGATTAGAAAATTGAAACTTCAGGGTAGTTCATTTTGTATTCGAAAACAGAAGCTTTCCAAATTTAGGGAGATGTTTATAACGTTTCTTTTTACTGCAAAAAATGCACTACCCAATGAATCACCGAGCTAGCAAACGTTTCTGGTAAAAAAAACTAGTACGATTTTGAGACTTATTTTAAGAATTTTTGTTCGCAAGTTGCAGGAAAAAATATAACATTTTTGTTCAAAAAACAAAAAAAAATCATAATTTTGACTCAAGGTCATCATCCCCTTTTCATTTCGGGGAAGGAGGTGAAAATGGCGTCAATCATTTGCGCTTCGTTTGTGTTTCACATCGAGCCAACATCATTTTGAAAAAATAACGATACAATATATTCATCGTAAAATTCTTCTCGTAAACGAGGCACATACTATTTCGACCCATTCTATTTTTTTCCATTTATACTTCTTGAACCAAGAGGAGAAAAACGAGATCTTTTTGCTATTTTACGCGTCGATTCACATCAGTAGACAGACGGTTATTATTTGACAGAAAAAAATTTCAGATTGTTTAAATTCCAACAAAACCATTTCAATATTTCATCTCAAATAAAGAAAATTCATCAAGTGATCGTTTCAAGTATTTTAAATATTTACTTCTAAATTACCGTATCTATGTGATTTGAATACAATCGTCGCGAAAAAATCGCAACGTCGGGAATGAAAAATTATTGAAATTACAAATTTTATGATTTCATAAAAAATAGTCGTCAGTTGAAGTCTAGAAATAAATCGATTCTTTTAAGATGTAACCTTATTACTCCGAAGGCGCGATATGTTATGAGAAGAGATTTTTAAATAATTCAATAAAAATTATGAAAAATTTACCATTTGAAACGTTTTTTTTTCTTAAATTTGTTATTTACACGCTTGAATACTGACCTAACATAAAAGTCATCTATACAAGAGTAATCTAGACAAAATTCTTCTTCTCCCAGAACAAACCGCATATTTCTATCTATTTTAGGAATTAAGGTACAACTGTTCAAAATCGATAAGGGAAATTGGAAAAAATTATATACCATTGCCTCTGCGGTCTGGAGGTTAGGAAAGCATGCATACGTAGACTCAGCTTATGTTGCATGGTTACTGGGTTGAAGGTCTTACTTTTACCCTATTGCATGTGTCAAGATAGGACTACGGATATAGTAGGTTGCGTAATTAATTTTTGCAGGAAAAAACACTAAAATTCTTGTAACTGCCCAAGAAATTTAAAATTGCAGAATATCACGCCAGCGGACAAACTAGTGTATCAGTTACAGGGATTTTAGTGCCTTTTCCTATAAAAATTGGATATGCAACCCACTATATCCGTAGTCTCATTTCAAGAAAAAAAACTGTTGGTGAACGAAGTTCCCGTATACCTTGAATAATTAATTAATTATACGCTCAAATAATGCATTTTTGTTGATGTAAATGAAAAAATTATTTTAAATTGAAAATGGAAGTACCCGAATAGCAAGTAAGTTTGTATGTACAAATACATAAGCTGCTTCTGACAATTGAAAACCCATTTGAATGCATTTGAGGCAACGAAAGAGAAAAATTAGGTACCCAGCCTATCAGCCTATCGACAGTAACTTTTACGTAAAAGATTCAAAGTAGTTAAATTAGTTAATGGAATGGGAACAATTTCAGCTGTTTGGTTTAAAATATTTGAAAAATTCCAGCGATATCGTAAAATGTCCGTACCTATAACAAATACAAAAACTTCCAAACGCTTAAATCAACACAAATGAAATTTAATTTATTTTAGTAAACTCGTTAAATTTGAACACATTCTAAATTCGCAAAACTTTCAGCTTTTCAATTACTCAAAGCTGGATTCCATTTGAATACTGAAAATTTTGTTCCAGCGTTATCAACATTTGCAACGAGGTGTTTTTTTTTCCGCGAATGCAGACTTAAACGAAATCGTGATGTTTCAATTAAACGAACACAAGTATGCTAGCTATTTGCGAAGAAAAATATAATTAAAAATATTTCAATTCCGTTTTTTTCGCAATTAAGCAATTACCGACTCGCGAAATTTAGAAAAATATTCACGAACGCTGGTTCGGTAAATATCAGGAATCTAGACACAATACGAGATAAAACGTAGAGACAATTTGAACCAGAAATTAATCGATTATCTTGAAAAATGTTCAACCAATTAAAAATAAAAATTATCCACCAACGCGCCAACACGTTCTCTATAAATGCGCGAATTAACGACAATCCCGCAAAATAACAAACCCGAGTAAATTACTCGCATTGTTATCGAACAAAAAAGGTGAATTTCGTTATTTTCAACATTGCACTAATATGCCACCACGCTTCAGTCTAAAATTAAACGCTAATTTATGACATCAAGTTTACTATACGTTCGCACGTCAAGAAATTCACAATACCATTTTACCAAGGATGACATCAAACCACGTCTATTGAACATTTAAAACGTGCTATGTTTGAAAATCGTAATTTAATAAAGGTTCATTGAAAAGTGATGAAGAGAGAATAAAAAAGCACGTAATTTTCCAAAACGTCTTTCACCTATTTTTCAAACAAACAAAATAAGACAGTTATGAAATTATACCTTTTTTTACACATTTTCGCGTAGTAACACACATCCCATGAATCCAAATTCACCGTAGAGTTCTCACATCAAATGGATAATTTTCAAGGGTCGAAAAATGTTCGCAAAAATTCTTTTCCAGATGATCTAGCTCTTTGTCCTTTATTTCCAGGCCCCTGTCCACTTCTTCCGGATACACATTAGAATGTGGATACCAGATATAAAATCAGGTTAGTTTTTTTTTGCGAGCTTTTGGCATCGGTGAACATTGCTATGAGTGGCATAAGTGTGTAATATTAGTATCAGAGCTTTGATTCGATTTTTGCGCGCTTTAAAAAAAAATTAATTCGGAGAATTATACTTGAAAAAATATAGTCAGGTTCGTTGAAGAAATGGAATCAAATATCGTAAAATTGGGAACATCGAGATGAGTTGTAAAAAAGGGTCGTTCTGATTTAAAAAAAAAATGAACGTGATTTTTTTCAATAAATAAAATTCAAAGCTCTGATAAAATTTTTTGAACAATCGCTTACTTGAAAACATGCCACGACACAAATACATTCGGTATAACAATATAACAAAAAATTATCCATTTTGTGAAACAATAATATCAAAAACAACAACTTCAAGATGAGACTGCGGCTATAGTAGGTTGCATAACCAGTTTTTGCTTGTGGAATATCGCTCTATTGGACAAACAAAAGTATGTTTTAGGATATCATATGAAAAAATCGTCCCATTTGATCAACAACTGAAGTTGTAGGATCTTAGAAACCTCAAAATAAGTAAAGGTCCTGCAATTTCAATTTTTCATAAAACTGAGCAATTTTTAGACATAATATTCGTAAACGTATACATATTTGTCCGATAGAGCGATAATCAGCAATTACATTTTTTCCGAGCAGTTACAGAGATTTTAGTGATTTTTCCTGCCAAATTGGATATGCAACCCACTATACTTGTAGTCTCGTCTTAAGGGCTATGGGCAGGTATGCATGAGCGATTTGCCCCCGGAGTCCAGATTTTGATGATATTTCGGTGGATAACATCGGGAAACCTTTTTGACCAAAATGTTACCCACCTCTCACCCAAATATCACCAAAATCTGGACCCCGAGGTAAATCGCTTATACTTCCTGTAGCCTTTTTTGACTACTATTTGTAAAAATCGGTATCATGTTCAGTAATTATTCTAAATGAGATTATAAATTCATAAATAAAAACCTCATCGCGAAACTTCAAACCTAAAATCCCATCAGTCTTGTGGAAAAGAAGGATGTTAATATTAGAAGCGTTTGAAAAATTAAGTACCAACGAACTTCAACAAATTAATTATTCGTAATTTCCGCCTCCGAAACTCGGTAAATAACGACGCATTATCAAAATAAAATAATACACCTTTATGAAGACTGATTTTAAAAAGAATCTTTTCATTTCGCTGAATAGAGACAAGAAAGACACGAAACGCTTCTCGCAGTCAAATAATTTTCAAGTACACCAAATGTAACACCTTTTTAAACACACTACATAAAACCAGATTGCTACTTTATTAGGCTAATTTGTAAAACTATGCATTTGTTGTTCATGAAATGTAACACAAGAAGTTCCAATTACTTTCAACAAGTTGCAACAATTAAGTTTCTAACCACAAATGATGCAAAAGTTGAGGGAATCTTTTTTCGTTTGCTTTATACAATTTAGTAAATCGAGTTTAACGATTTCGATTCGGTAATTTTCATCGAACATAAAAGTAAAAGGAAGTTAAGAAACTTTGATCGTTGTTTAAGAAAATCATTTCATTATCACGTGATTATCACCGTATCAACTTTCAAAGCTTTTATCAAAGCGTAGCTTAATATCTTTTTAAGAATAAGAAAGCTTCGAATAAACATTCCAAGAGAACATTATCTACGCAAAAATTAACATCACAAAAAATAAATCGTATTCGGCAAGTAAAGACAGAGGTTTATCAAATAGACATTTTTCAAAAACAACACCCATTAAAAATTAATTTTAGTTTTATAAATTTCATTTTTCTTTCTTTAAGGAATTCGAACAGTAGAACAAATGAAGTTCCGACGCAGGATAAATTTGATGGCGTAAATCGTATAAACCACAAATAGGCTGAAAAAATACCCCATAACTTTGTAAAAAATGCCGAAATGAACATCATTAAACTCTGTAAACATGCCAAGGTATTACCAAGGTAGAATTTATTATGCGACGACAGATAACGTCGTCGATGCCTAACGTTACGGAAATTGAAACCACTATGCCTATTTTGTAAACAATCATTTATTTCGCGCCACCAAAAAGGTCATTTTTAATGCCAAACAAAAGAACCACACATACATGCGAAAAAGATAACGCACATCTTACATGAAATTTGCATTTCAGTGCTTTCAGAGTTCTCGCGATGTGCTCCGGTTACCAATTCCATTCAGAGAAGAAACCTATTGCTGAACGATTCCACGGTCGAGATGCACCAGCTGCTCACAAATTCCGTCATCGAGACTGAATTGAATTCTGATATTAACAGCTGAATTGATGGCGCCGAAACGTTTACATTAAGCAAAATGGAATCGAATAAAAATGTTATTTTTTTCAATTTTTTCCTTTAATGTTTTGTAAAAACGTGTAAATAAATTGTATGTGCTGTTTTTTTTTCCATAATTTCATAGTACACGTAAGTGGGGCTTCAACGAAAAATAATATAAATTATCTCATTCACGCTTAATTTAATAATTGTCGACGATAAATCAAAAATGGTTTCGTGAACATGTAATATTTCCAAGTGAATATTATCTATCACGCTAACTACCTTAATCCTCATCAATCCCAAGCTTCACGTTTAATCGACAACAAACGCAAAACTACGAAAGAATGACAATTCCAATTGGATCACCAAACGACAGTTAGTTTCGCTGCCAATTTATCACAAAAAAAAAGGAACCTTAAACTCTAGTTTACCCGACTAATCTTTTTGTTGGCACGAAGCACACGTCATTTACAAGAGAGAAAAAAATTCGCATTTTCTAATTAAACGGCCGCTGGGAAATTCTCCACTTGAAAACGCGTATCTTTTTTAAAATGACTATAAAACCTACTATCGTATAAAAAACGAACTGTCTTTGATTTGCGAAAACGCGCACGTGTTCTTTATTTCATTGCTACATTAAAACCTTTTCACGAACGTACAAAAATAACATACATCGACGTTTATTGAGCAATAACTGAAAAAGAAGATTTAAAATGTACGAAAAAATAGCGCTAATTTCGC
Organism: Maconellicoccus hirsutus; assembly: GCA_003261595.1. Lineage (NCBI taxonomy): Eukaryota > Metazoa > Arthropoda > Insecta > Hemiptera > Pseudococcidae > Maconellicoccus > Maconellicoccus hirsutus. Next base: position 70,086 of record QBDW01005431.1, on the reverse strand, counting down.
CATTTTTATAAACCATTTTGATCATTTCTTAAAACGGAAAATTCGATAAAATCGTACCGTAGGTATGCAACTTTACTACGTAATTCGCCTAAAAACACGATTAATGAGAGAAAAAGATAGGAAAGCTTTAATAAATTAAGATTCTTAGTAAATAATACCGTCGCATTTGTTATTCATGCTTTAAATCAATTAATCAAATATATGTATTAACGGATTACCGAAATTTATGCCACTTTGTAAGTGCGTAACATATTCAATTCGGATTTAAAATAGATTTAACGCGTATAACTTCATCGATATGTTAACACATTCGCGGCGACCATTTTTGTTTTAAGTAACATTAAATATTTAAAATTAATAAATAAACAACTCCCATCGTCCGTAAAATTTAATCAACTATATTAAGAAAAAAACATATCTTTGCACTCACCAAATTCGCCTTCAGCTGGGAGCAATCCAACGGTACCGAAAAATCGTTTGTCCAAAATTTGCAATAATTGTAGGGCCGTTTCGTGGACATTTTTTCTCGGACATCCGGTGTTCATCAGGGTGACGTTTATAATAGCGGTATAATGATCGCAAGGATATTCCCTGGTGAATAATTATCATTAGACTTTACAGGGCATTTAAAAAGGTATACGAAGACGTACTGAATGCATTTACGGGGGGGGGGGCATAAACGATGAAAATCCTAACTCATATTTTCAAGATTTTCTACTTTACGAATATTTTTTTCGAAATTCTGAAAACACGTATCGGTAGCGAATTTAATTTCCTACAAATTAGGTCATTATATATTTTTTTGTAGCACGCTTCGTTCTCGAGTTATCGAGCAAAAACTTATCGACAACAGTTGTACGCGATTCCAATAAAGCGCGACGCCTAGTTTCTGCCGCGTAAGTTACGTGCCAATTCACGTCTTGCCTAATGGAATCGTTCAATACGGTTTTCTAAAAGTTTTTGCTCGATAACTCAAAAACAAAGCGTGCTACGAAATAAAATATGCATATCAACTTATAGGAAATTAAATTTTCCATCATTAATGTATTTTCAAAATTTCGATGAGATCAACGATTGACTAGATACTGACAATAAACTAACTCTAAGTGGAGCTAAAAATTCAAAATTCAAAAATTCGTAAAAAATCGAATAATAAAATTCAGCAACTAAAAACTTGGCTTTGAGGTTAATTCGAAGTGAACTTCGATCCTGCCAAGTTTCATTAAATTCTGAGAGTGCGACCTAGGAAGGTCTCCGTTGTCAGAATTTTGCCTCTAGAACATGTCCCATTTTCAGCGAAATTAAATTTTTGTGTATATTCCCTAAATATCTTAATTTTCCCAGCTGATAGTCGAATGTTGGTATTTTTCCAACTGTGGGCAAAAAAAAACCCTAAGGGACAAGCTACCCCCTGCCCCCTCTTTCGGTTCGTCCGTGAAGGTATGCGAGTTTGATTTAGACAAAATTTAGTTTTAATTTATCCAAGTCAAGATCGCTCAAGTGCACAAATCGAGTGGAACTAATTCAATTCACAATTACAAAATAATCCTAGATTTAAGATTTTTAACACGAAATCAATTTCAAATAATCCCTTTATAAATGATTGTACAAACCTAGCGCTAAATATCATAGCTAAGGCCAAAAAGCATCCATCAGCGACTTGTGGTTCAGCTGTATAACATCGATCTACCACCCAATCTAATAAAGTACCAACATCAGGATTACATTCCAGCAGCAAAATCACCGTTTCGTAAGCTAACTGATAGACCTGAAAAAATTCAATCTTTTTTGTCATCTCACGTTACAATCACGCAAAAAAAAACGAAACATTCAACGAGCCTTTTCATCTTTTGAAGCCAATAACGTATCGAGCCATCCGTACAAAATACCATCTTCGGAGAGAAAATGTTGCGCATCGAAGCACGGTCCGCAGCATAAAACCGCAGACATTGCTTGCAGCGATGCGAATTGCAAATCTTCTTCGCTAATCGAGGTCGCTTCACTCGTCACGTTAGTTGTGGTCGTAGTGACAGTCAATATTATAGGAGTATTGCACATTAACGAGCCACCATAAGGACCGCTCCAGTTTCTGAATAGGTTAAACAGATTACTGCGTAGATCACGCTTCAATAACGTCGGATAGGTGTCAACTGAAAGTAAATTAATGTTGTATTGTTGAATCGTTTACGTTTTCGAGGTGAGATACTCACGCGAAAAACTTTTAATCATTTTTCTGATAAAATTACAAAAATGCAATTTAATATCCCGCAAGCTTTCCTTGTCAGCCTCGGTTTCCAAGCAAATACGAGCTCCGTCGATGTACTCGATTATGGTCGGATGTAAGCAATGCGTATCTCGATCCAAAACGCAAGCGCTGTTGAAAATAATTAAATTTATGATCTCGTACAATTCAATTTCGCGGAACCTCATGAAGTGCTTCTCGAGATAAATACCTGATTCCAAAAGTGCCATGGGCTGCGATCATTTCGAATACTTTGACAAGCTGTAATCTCAAAGCATCTCGTCTTCTACGACGTCTCATGTTTTCTTGTTTTTTATCAATAGCATCTCGTATATAAATAGCTAATTCTTCCATAAGATCCCTACAGCGAATACGTCAATTTAAATAAACGCACGTAAGTATTTTCCCTTATCAAAATAATTTTTCAAATGGTAAAAAAATTAATTAAATTGAAATTCTCCATTTTACAAATTCTCGACTTTTCGTAATAAAAACAAATAATATGCATTACTCAACGAGCACATGGTATAAATTTAATTTACTTTAATGCATCTGGATTGACGCTGGATAAAGCGAAAACAGCAGCGTCTCTCACGTCCACAGCTTCACATCTTAATAACGGCACGATAAGTTTATAAAGACCCGAAGGCGAAGCGTTTGTTAACTTGCTATCATTTCTTTCTCCTGTAGTCATATTATCCGGAGAAGAACTAAAATTAAAAAAACACATGTTACCACTTGGAAATTAAAACAATACCTGACACGTTGAAAAAAATTCAATGGTGATGCAGATCATAACATTTTTTAAAATTAGATTTAATGAGATCGTTTTATGAATTTACATCAACTTCGGAGATGTAAAAAGCTGCAACAAATGACCTACACCAGGTCAGCTCTTGACTTTGTTCGATGTTTTTTTTTTTTACAAATGTACAAAAACACAAAAGGATTTATTTTTAAATGTTTTTCTAAATTTGCAACACAAACCGAAAACTTAATTATAATGCCTCGCATCAAAGCTAAAAAAAGGTATTCAAATCGGAGCATGCATAAGCAATTAATCGGCCAAACTACAAAATTATCATGCAGTTAGACATGCAAATTCGTGAAAATTTACGTAAATATGAAAAAATTAATATCGAATCCAAAATTCATATTCCGTGCCAAGCTCTTACGTTTCATTTTTATCGGAAAGGTAAACACGATTTCTTCGCTAAATGGTGGAATGAAGTTCATCAGTGATGTATTTTTTTTTTTTGCGAAGATGTGCAATGTGGATGAAGATTAGATCTATTATAAATTATCCGATACGCCTCCACTTACCTACTTCGGAAACGCCAAATTTTAGGCTCAGTAACGGCCATGCAATTTAAAGAATACGAATCACTCTCGAATTCTTCCCACGCATGCTTCAAAAAATTATGTAAATTCAAAGTACCTTGTACGCTAAATTATACATAAAAAAGAACAGATTACAGAAAACAATGAAGGAAATTTTTTTCAGATATTAAAATTCTCTAAGGATTGACTTTCAAATTGATGAGTTAATTACGCCAGAACTCTCAGACAAATATCTTATCACTAAAATGAAATTTTTCGTTTCGAATTAATTACATATAAGCGTAAAATCAAGCAATTCGTTATGTATAAGCATCTACCAGATAGATTTAGTTTTAATTTATTATAAGGCGAATTATCAAATTCCCAGAAAATTATTTCTTTATTAGTAGCGCGTTAAAAATCAGCTGCTTTTTACAAAAAGCTACTCTACTAATCATTTCATAATAATCATCAATAAAACAATATCGAAGTATCTTAGAAATTCGTCATGCACCGCTCACTCTCTCATATCCCCCGAAAATGCAACAAAAAAGTAATTTAAAATTCTTCACAAACAAAAATTTCATCAATTTTATAATCAAGCAAATCACATCAATGGTATTCAAAAATTTCGAAGCATCTTTAGCAAAAGCGCACGGCTGACGAATATATTCAAAGAGTTTATTAAACGCAATAAAAAGCATCTTTATCATCTCACGTACCCAGTATTCTCGATTAATTTACCTCAAACTTAAATCCGGAGATGCGCAACGAATCACAGGACTTGGAGCCGGAGGTACCACGCGCATCGCAAATATAACGTAACTTCTCCACAAAAGCATATACTGATCTCGTTCTGTGGTCGGTTTTCTGGGAGGAGCAGAGCTTCTCAGTAACGATGCTCGATTATCGTTCACAGGTCTGCAATTATAAAAATTTCATCCAAAAAAATTCTGAACAATTGATTCAAAATATATGAATATTTACGTTGGGTCGATAACCGAAAATAGCGTATGCAATCTATGATATACAATAGGCCACGCGTAGATCACCGCAGAGGGACATTGCGTAATTAGGATGTCTTTTTTCAAAAAATGAAACAGGCATATTGTCCAAACATCTAACGAAGAAGGATTTTTTAAACTGGTAATCGAAGCTTTAGCATTATTTTCCTCTAGAGATCCTAAGAAAATGAAATCCATGGGTTAAATTTTTTATCGAATTCGTAGAATTCAACGAGTTACATACCGGAAGACCAAATGGTTGATGCTCGGTCAGCAATCCACTGCAAATCTACGTTTGCTGTTACTAATAAAGTGGCTTTTTCAGTTGTCGATAAAGATGTTACACATTTTTCCAATATTTGAGGACAAGTTTTATCCATTACATCGATCACAGCTTTCGTAGTCTCATTTTTACCTTTTTCAACAAACAAAATTAAAAATTGAACATTCGCGGTTAATTTTGGCCCGAAATTCGAATAAATAATACCTAAAAGTTTGAATAAACATTTGATTTCGCGTAAAATGTGTATAGCCAAGCGACGCGGGCACGGTCTGCAGCTACATAACATTACTAAAGCTAGTCCTTCAACTTGATGAAAAACACTTATAGCGGACTCAATTTCCGATTGACTCTAAAAAAAAAAATCTTTCATAGAATATGTACTCGAAAACGCGAGATTCCCATAACGTACTTGTTGAGCTTTTTCAGCTTTACGAGCTATGGTTCTATTATGCTCATCTTTAACTTTGAAATTCGGACAAATGGCGTTTTTCCAACTTGTAAGTAATTGTAGAAGCATTCGCAGACCATTGTCTACTAGTTGAGGAAACGTATCTAATAGATCTTTGGCTAAAAATTGGGTGAAACCTAAAAATAAAAATTTAATTAAAAAATTCTGAAAAATATATGGTTTTTACTGAATTAGAAAATTTTACCGAAAATAACATCGTTTCTCCAGTCTGGAAAATCAATTATCAAAGTTTGTAAACTTTGGTATGATAAAGCTCGTAGTTCTTCGTCCATATGAACAGTAAGTCTGGATAATAAATCGACTAGTTCTGATCCAGTCATTGTTTCCGGGATCAAGCGAGGAACCGCGGCAACGCATGTACGAAATAAATCAATTCTTGGTTTTCTTTCGCCGGTTAGCATTTCATCAGGTTCCTATAATAAAAAAATACGTATTGTACAATTTCATGCATAAGTTCAGGTTGAAAAGAAATGAAGAAAAAAACTCGAACAACTTACTTTATTGACGTTCTGAGTGCTGGTCATCATCAAAGGTCGCCCGTAATGGATATCTAATGCTCGTAAAATATCAACAAATACCCTCCTAACGTGTGGGAAATACGACGACATTCCGATACTTCGAGCGGTATCATCGGTTAATACCTAATAAAAGGTAATAGTTAGTTAAAGGTATAAAAAATTGAGAATTAAGTATGAAAAAACCAACTTTATTCAAAAATGTTTTCTTAATACGTAACGTATTTCCAGAAGGTAGAACTCCAGATGTCCTAGGCATAGGTGGGTCGCCTTCTTTTTGCTGTAAACTATCAGCTACAACGAGAAATGCACGCAAACCGATACTCATTCGTTCAGGTGTTAATATCATTTTTATTGGGCGTCCGACAGACAATAAATCGAAAACTATTTCTCTCATAGCAAAATCCAAGCGTTCCTGAGAAAAAAACAATTAATTTGACGCATTTAAATATACGCTCAGCCAACGTAAATGTGAATAAAAATATTACTTGTGCAATAAATTGAATGATTTTAACAAAGATATTTAAAGGCGTGTCTCGTGGCACAACTCCTTTGGATCCTTTGGGAAATAACGAATTTACAATACTTTGCAATCTCGATAGAGTGGCGGAATTACTTTCACATTTGATTCGGATCATGTACACCCACAGCAAACGGTACAATGATTCTAAAATTATTTAATTCGTTAAATTTTTGCTCAAATTTTATCTAATAGACATCGATACTGACCTAAAGCAACACGAGACATTTTCGGATCACGATTTTTCAAATGCGATAAACACATAGCAAGGAAATAATACCAGTTTTGAAGAAAGAAAGATTTTTGACTAACGCATAGTAAACATGTGACTAACGGAAAAAGCGCAAGTCTATGTTTGGATTTCGTACACATATCCAAAGTCTGAGAGTACAAAGATTCCACGAAGTTCTTCAAGCACGGAACATTAACTTCATTTTTAACCGACTATAAATAAAGCATGAAAATAAAATCTTTCTCATAAAAATCTACTTTACTTGATTCGATACATACCGCAGCTACAGGTACTAAAATTTCTACAAATAAACCAGCCAATGCATGCTTGATATCTTTATCTTTCACTTCTAAAAAATATTGAGCACAATCTTGCATGAATAAAAAGGATGCCTCGAATTCTTCAATGGGTACCATCTGTAATTTTAAAAAGAGAACAAATATTCGTTTTATTTTTAAAAGGGATTTTTCAAATTTAAAAATGATTTTTACTTTGACGCGGAAGAACTTCATTCCCATCAGTAAGGAAATTATGCTCTGCGTCGTTTGTGGACTTGGTTCTTTTTGTCGGAGTTCTTTTAATTCGGCTGTAAATCGTTTCCTTACTGATTGAAAACGAGATTGCGCTAAAATACTTATTACTTCAGCATATAAATCAGCCAGTGTATGAATATTACTCGCATTTGGACCAGTTTGTACACTGGAAAAAATATTTGAATGAAATAGAATAAAATAGATGAGTATAAAAATTAAGAATGACAAAGTACCCTTCACGATATTTAAAATGTTTGAAAGAAACATTTTCGATATAATTGATTAAATCTTCGTGACCAGGATGAAAAGGTAATTGATGTAAAACTTCGATCAATACCAAACAAAACATAAATTCGACAGCAAGATCACGACGTTCTTGCAAAGCTTCTATATCTTTAATATCAGCATTTTCTACACTGAAACGCAATACAAATAGGGTTGAATACAATTTACAGAAGGTTTAACAAATACAAAATAATATTTACCTTTTACCCTTCTGTTCGGTTTTTATTTTAGATTCTATTACATTTACATCAGTATCAGTGGAACTCAGTTGTCTTTCATACCACGCAAATAATATTTTCAACAGTGATGGCAAGCAATGCTCAGCGACGGTACCAAAAGCTACTATTAACTGGTCAAACTGAGCGTCTTCGCCACGTTGAAGAATTTTTGAAAGAGGTTTTTCCTGAAAGTACAACTTAAAAAACATCCATTCTCGTATCAACATCCTTAATATGAAACAAACTTCAACTAACCATTGGTTCTGCCATGACTTCTTCCATTTTTTTGGCAGCTTGTTGTGTGAAATCTTGGAATAACGTTCGCATAATACATTCTCCCGGCCGTAAATTATTCTTTTCGGAGTCAGATTTATTGCTATATGTTCCAAGAGAATTGATATTTCTTTGAGAATCTGTTTGACAAATGAATAATTGTAGTACAGCGTACTATGAAGATATCCATGATTGATTGAGGGATAAACATTTATACATCCTACCATGATTATTTTTGTTTTCTTCATTTCCATTCAATGACGAAGCTTCGGTTTTGTCAGTCAGGTTGTCTTTTTTACGGGAATCGTTATCGCTTAATTCATCAGTACTAATATTTCCTTTACATCACATTAATACTTGATCAATAATCGACAATGTAACAACAAAATGGAATTGAATTTGAACTTACCGATACCAGTTGATGTGGAAGCGGTAGAGAGTGAACCGTAGTTGTCATTAATTTCTGCAACACAATTGTCAAGTGTAAAATATTTAAACATTAATCAAGTTTAAAGAATATGATGGTTTAAATTCGGAAAAAACATACTACATAAATTTAAACGAAATATATACATTGTTTCGAACAAGGTTATTACTACTACATATAATTTTCAAGCTATTCATTCCTCACCTAATTTGCTTCCATCTGTAGCTTCTTCAAGATAAAGTTCGTTCTTCATCTTAAAACGTTACTGAAATTAAAAATTTGCATCACACTACTCCTGATGCAGAAAGTTTACAATACACAAAGAATATCAAAACGTGATAGATTTCCTCATTGAAAGAAATAGAATTGTATCAAAATCACATAAAATAATTCGGAATTTGAACAACACTTCTGCTATATCTTCAGTATTTTAGTATTATCATTATCACTATTCAGGTTATGTCATGATTATCGGTACAACAAAAACAATTTTTTGCAGTTTTTCACACAGTACGTAATGCTTACGATGACGTCATACAGAACCGACTCAATGAAAGATGAAACTCCTGTTTTGTAAAAATTTTTTTCTTTCAACAACTTTTCAAAAAAAAACAACACAAAATTTATATGACAGCTTAATTTACATTGTATAAAATGATAGTTAAATTATAATGTACACGAAATGATGATTTCATTTATTTTTCCAATGGAGCATAATTAAGAAGCTTTTCAATCAAGTCTACATGTCCAAGTAACATCCTACGGCAACAATAACGTTTCAGTCCCAAGGCATCTAATGCATCGCTGTGAAGTGAACAGAAATATATTAGTAGTACACTGTAACAATACAACATCGTGAATCGTAGTATATTACTTACCAAGAAGGTAAAGTGAGCGAATGCCAACGAGTGGAAATCGCAATAGTTGGTGGTCGCTCACTTGGTAAGTAATATGCTTTCCTTAATTAGATAGGTAAAATGTATCAATGCTATTGTTTAATCAACTTTTGTCTCAACTTTGAATTTTTAGTGTATTTTCACTATTGATTAGATATATGAGATAATCGCATATCTCAAGTTTTTTTCTTCTCTATCTTTTTATTTTGAGAATAACTCACCGGTAAAGCACCGTTTTTCTCACTAGTGTGGTATTTGTACATTTTAGTCAACACAATTACGCTAATCAAAACTCATGGGTAAAGTGCCATCTTACATTTATTTTACCCACTGAAAGCAATGTAGTATTGATACATTTTACATATTATAATTAAACAAAAGTAATGAATCACGCTTCATACAAACCCTTCGGTATATTCTGCTTGTAATAAACCCAGATATGAATCCCATTTGTTGCCTATCACTTTACCACATGTGAAACACCTTATGGGAATAATCATCTTAGTAATTTGGATTCTAAAACGAATACATCAAGAAATAATGAATTTATATCATACTTAAACTGATGATTTACTTACGAAATAGTTCAACGCTTTTCATTACACTTTAAAACTCGGTGAAGTAATACTCACATAGATACTGCTGATAGCGTCAGTAAATCACTAAATAAGTATGAGGAACTTTGAGAAACTGTTGATCCGTTAAATGTATTTAAATTTTAATATTTGTATTTGATTCGTCCAGTCTTACTCTGTAGTTACTTCTTACTCCTAGTCTTCTACTGCTTTTACTCCGTTGCTTTTACTCAAATTCGACTCCAACTATCGATCTTACACTTTAAGATCGATAACTCCAACGTTTGGTGACAGGATGTTAGAAAGTGCACTCTGGTGATAGGATTCTGTATTAATAGACTGTAGGTACAGGTAGTTGCTGGCTGCTCCTACCTACATAGTCGCTATATACCCTCAACATGCTACGCTGCTACTTACTCTCATAAATTGAAAATAGCGTAAATTACGTGTTTTAGCGAATTCATTCATTAAAAAGCAGCGTAAGATAACATAATATGAAAGAGAATGTTGCTGGAACTATTTATTTATGTACGTATTTATTACAGTTTCGTCAGTTTCACACATCAATAACAAGATCAAGTTTCAGGGTTTTAAGTTGCTACTTTGAACTTTCAACCATTCATGTTTTCTCACCATAACTATTACGCAATATAAAACAGAACAAATAAACCAGTACATATAACAAACCAAAAGGCGTATTAACTCTATTTCGTTTTATTTAACAGAAAATTTTCAATGTTTATTTTTTAGATTTTCACTAGTATAAAAATTCGTTCCAACACGAAATACACGATATCGTCACAAAATATGTACAATAAAAGAAACATTAATACATGAAACTAATTTGCTTCAAGTCATAGATTAAAAAAAATATCATTAAAATAATAAGTCTATTAATCAGAAGAAATAAAAAACTCAAAACAACATTTATGTCAAATTCATTAAATATTACTTTCAACTATTTCGTATTATACTTTTAATTCCAGAATGCGTGCCAAAGATCATGGCTAAAATGCCAAAAATGGAAATGAAAATATTTTTAAATAATTTCCACTTTAAAAATCCAAATCCTTCTTCCCAAAACACAACCGTTTCGATGATAACAGGAAAAATCAATCCAAGAGCTGAAAAAAACAAAGCTCCCACTATTGTCAAAAAAGGCGAAATCAGAGGAACACTAACAGCTACAATCACTGTAAAAAAAAGTTCATTAATTGCAAAGATCAACTTCAATGTTACCGGTTGAGCAATTCAGGTACCTGTAAAAATTACTATGACAGTCCTGATTATATAATTATAAAGCATTCCAAATCTCGAAATCTTATCTTTAATACCGTTCCATATGAGGTCAAGACAAACGTAGAATTGTAATCCATACGTGAAAAATACTGCAAAGGCAACAAACACTTTGGCACACTGAGAACCGCTATAATTAAATAAATCATGTTCAAATAAGTCATAAAATCACATTGAAAAAATAAAAAACTAAATGAAATTTATGTTTACATTTTATCAAGTGGTAAATCTAAAGTAATGACATCATGAACACCACTTCCGTACTTCAGATACCCCACAAAACCAAGCAACATATAAATGACAGTCACTGAAGACATGCCTTTATTCATAACCCCACATCTGCCTAGGAAGTGTTTTGGTGTAGCCATATTGTTTTCCAGTGGCATTATCTGTAAAAATGAATTTAAAATAATTTAACTTACCTACTTTAAAGATTTTTTGCGTTAATCAATAAAAAAACATGAAATAGATGCACGTACCACTCCAATACACTCCATAGCGAAAATAACCAAGCTGAAAAATTCTGGCAAATCTTCCCAATCAGCCATTTGTGGTAAAGATGTAGGATTGTGTAATGGTGTACCATCAAAAATATAATATAACGTAATACCTATGGTACAAGCCATTAAAACATTGGCAATTTGAGAACAAACCGCCAATGTTTTTAAATCAGGAACATAGCTTAGTAAAATTAAAGGCACTAATAATCCAGCAATGAACCAACGATTATCGATGTCTAAACCAATTTTATAATGGTGAAACACCTACAACATAAGCACACTTTCATGTAAATCATAACAATTTTGAAAAAGGAAATTGTTAAATGGAAAAGTACGTAATACGTAATTTTACAATTTAAAAATTGCTTATGGTACTGTGTAGGAGTTTTTAATTTACTTGATATCGGTATTAATTTGTGTTAGCTAAAAAGTTCTACAACGTTGTAATTTTTATTCAACGAAAATACCTACAACAATTTTTTTTATCACTTGATGTAGGTACTTAAAGGCTTATTCAATTTTTGTCTTAAGTCAGTATCGGTTGTTGGAAATGAGAATACAAAAAATTATACATACCTGTCTTAAATTATCCGCGATTATCACATTATAAGCACAGCACGTTCCAAAATAAGTTAGAAAAATACCTATCACAATGCATAATCTGGAAATTAACAATTCACGTATGTAATATAAATCTACTGCGATGGAATATGTACATAACACAGAAAATTTTAATTACTTACCTAGCTGGTTTCGCAAAACATCGAAAAAACTTGGGACCGTTTGCAAAAGCAACTTCACCAATTTCGGAAAACGTCAAAGATGAAACTTTAGTTCTATAATAAAGTCTATGAGCACATTTTACCTATAAAATATGACTTGTTAGATAAAAATTGTTAATAGAATACATTCTTTTTATTTCATTCATCTCTTACTAAAATGTATGAACAATGCGCGCAAATGATTCCAATGATCACAGTACCTACAAGACCGAAAGAAACTCCTCCATTTTTGAATGCATTTGGCATAGCTAGTATACCGCTTCCTAAACAAGCTTTCAATAGATGAGTTAAAGTTTCACAATCGCTGTAAAAAAGACGGAAAATTTTTATTAAAAGTAATTTAAAATTGGTTATACATTTCCTTATCTACAAATTAAGCTCTTAAACTAAATTTTACACTTCGCTGAACAAGGAAAAAAATATGTAAAATAATATTCTTTATAAATGTAAAAAGATAGCTATTCAGTTTTCAACTTTCAATGAAATATTGTAATAAACCGATAGGTAAACGGATTGTATTTCAAATACTTTGATAAACTATGTAGTTTCGTTTTTACTACAAATTGCGTATTGTATTCCATGACCCGTTAAAATTACGCATTAGGTATAATTTGTTACTTAGAATTGTAAAAAATTTAAAAAGAAACGAAAAAAAAATTTCTCATCTTTTCAAACTTTTTTTCAGTAGGTAGGTCCACATTAAAGATGATTCTATTTATTAACACAAAATCAAAATTATTTCAATGCTTCAAATGAATTTACTAACGTGGTTGCATTTCGTAAATTCCTCGTCTTGAACGGATCATAATGAATGATATCATTTCCGACTGAAGGGTCCTTTTTTTGTGCGGGACGGATGGTTATTTTGGTACTGAAATAAAACAATTGAAAAAATAATTACTTATGTAGAAAATTTAATCCATTTAATTATATTCAGATGATGGTGCATAAAAATGACTAGATATTAAGCAGTAAGCATTACAACCTAGTACCCACTTTTTTATCCAAAGAGTAGTTAGCCACATGAGTCACAAATATAGGTAGAACAACAGTAAAATATTTTTATCTTTTCTTTTTTTCGAATTTACAGTTTAACATGACAAATAATTACTCAATAGAACATTACACTAATTTGACGGTTCTTTTAAAATACAAAAACATGATTAAATTTATTTCTTGCTGAAAGGCACCTTTACTCGTATATCATGCGTACAACAAGTCAAGAACATTTCTAAGTTGAATTAGCTCAGATTTCAATGATTGCAGGAGATGAGAAATTGATAAAATCGATAAGACGATTCACTCTAATTGAGGTTTTATATTTTTGAATTGCAATTAAATGATAAAATGAAGGAAAAATTTGTTTCCCTATACGTAGCCTACGTTCGTTTTTTTAATCAAAAGTGAACTCTAGCGTGTAGCTTACATCAAGCTATGAAATTATCTATACTTTGCATTCGAAGAATGCAAACATATATTATTATTATTATTAAAAATCTTCGGGTTTAAATTTAAGTCAAAATCGAAAATTACAAAACGTGAACAATGGCGCTTTGTAATTTCATATTCATATTTACCCGAACCATTATCAGTTTGAAAATAACAAAGAAATTGAAATGATTTAAAGTACCGATATTATAAGCGGTGACAGCATCGAGGTGAACTTGGAACAATTAGGTAAGTATGTTCAAAATGTCAACATTCTCGAGTACCTATCAGGTTGAGATTTACTTGAAACTTTAATTAATAAATTACGCCTCAATAAATTTCATCAATAATCTAATAAAACAGTAAAACTAATTTTACATACATTTCTCATTCGTCAATTTCACGAGTAAAGTATCTAAGTACAAATAAAATATAATTTTTTTGCACGAAAAAGCATAAATAATTACAAAATTCGAGAAAGCTCAACTTTGTATAAAGATATTTGATTTAAAAAGTTGATATTTTGAAAAAACGCAGGGATAGATAAAACCGAAAAAACAATGCAATCATCTACTCACGTATCAATTTTTACTTCCATTACATTAAATACTTCTACACCACAATTTTAAAAAGTGCATTTATTGCAACTGTCTATTAAAACGTCACATGTGGCTTCCCTCGATCGATTTTCAATGCACAAGATCGTAATGCAATTTATCAATCAAACATAACATGATGAAATGCTCATGACTTACGAGTCATCCAAAAGATCTACCGTCACTTGTTTCTCCAGTGACAAGAATGTGTCCATCTCGTTTGGCTGACCTCCTTTGCTTTCCTGGAAACAGAATTATTACTCAATTACAAAGTTCATTTGATTTGTGGTTCTCCAGCGCGAATTTTCTTCATTGTATAAATGCTTCATTTGTTAGTATATCGACTTGCAAATTTTGACTCAAGTGCCTACATAAACTCAACAACAGAGTAGATAGGTATAAGAAATACACAAGTGTTTTCCTGCTTTTAAATCGATATTATTGAGGATTAGAACGACTACAGTCCACAGTAACGATTTGATTGACAATTAATACATTAATAGAAGTAGAACAATAAGTAATTTTCCAAAAAAGACAACGAAGATAAATCTCTCAATCGAGGTATTAATTTAAATCCTACATGATGAATGCTGGTAGGCACTTGAAACAGGTTTGTTGAAGAATTTCAACTTCAATAGAAAAGTAAAGCAGGCTTGGGAATTAATTCTTGGATAAGTAGTAAGTACATTGGCTTAATAACATATCTATCTACTCAGTACTCATCCAGTAACGTGGTAAACAAGAAAAAAACAAGTAAACAGATGACTATATTTAAAAAATTAAAAGCATTTTCTTAGATTTTTACAGGATACCACGATGGCTTATTTGTGAAGAAAATAATTTCAAGAAGAATGAGTAGAAGCTGAAATTTAAATTTCAACGTACCTTAACCATTTTGTTTCTTGATAATACTGAATCTTTTGAATAAGGTATTAAGTATTAAACCAAGTTTTTCATTTCTTAAATAGGTAAGCGTGGTTGAAACCTGAAAATAAAATGAAAATCACCAAATTAGAACCAATGGAGACTATTTCTTAAAAATAATTTCAAAATTATTTATCGATAAGAACAATATTAGCATCATTTACTAATTACGAACGCGTATTTATCTTGGTGGTTGTTATAGAAAATTGATGAGCCGTTATGGCGGTTCTTGTAGTTTATTAAATAGCAAATAAAAATAAATAGCTTCAAATTTTCAACAAGTTTTTGATGAAATGGCGCAAAGAACTCGATATCGGATAGAATAAATGGGTTCAAACTTGATAAAAATTAACAATCCATTACCAAATATTATAATTACGCAAGAATGAATCTTAAAAGAATTTTTCGATAGGAACGATTATTTTAATTTCTTGAATTAATGTTGTAATTAAAATGGATAACTTTGATTTTCAAGCGAATTTTTTTCGTCTATTGCAAAAATATTAAATAAAATATGTAGTCATTTCAATTTTCACTTCAATTTTGGCACAAACAAGTACCGGCCAACACCAAAAAACATAATTAAAAAAAAATCAAGTAGCCTGAATTGGATCTAGAACAGTGATAGATAAGTGTAAGTCACCCCACCAGTAAAATTTGTGCATTGAAATAGTACAAGAAATTAAAAATTTTCAAAGTTGAGGGATACCTAATAAAACTAGAAATAATTTGGTGTACGCAAGTAATAAGTTACTAGAGACACCGGCGCTGCGTAAGACATTTTGAAGCGATTATTTTGCGAATAATTTTTATGCCTAAGGCGCGACGCAAATAACCGGTTTCAGCGGTCTTTAAAACGTATATTATCCAGCAACACGTTCCTATGAACGAACAAAGCGTAAAATAGAAGTTATCAATAGTGATAGATTACAATAAGTTAAACCGCAAATGAAACCGGTTAACGCGTATCCTATAACTTTGATAAGCAATACGTGAAAACTCGATTGATGAAATTTCCGCTTTATAAATAAGCGATAAGTGTGCTTTAAGCAGGACAATTGTGTGGGAGGCAGTTCTCGAATCGCCGTACGTCACATATGTAGTTAATTAGTTATGTACTTAGATAGGTGGAAGACACAGGTATTATTCATTCACTTTATAGAATAGGTACTTTCCTACATCCTACAATTAGTGTGCAGACCCACAGTACTTCCACCTTCTGCTATGAAAATGCAGCCACGATCTAGCTCCTAGCAAAATTCCAAGTCCAGAAACAAATTTACTAGGTACCTTGGTCTATAATTACAAAAACTGAAAATAAGTGAACTTGACCGAACAAATTTGACTTCGAAGCGCCAAAGTACTTTTGTTGAAGCAAATCATATCTAGAGTTGTTTCACTTTATGTAAATATTCGTTCAATCCTCATGAGATCAAAAATCCCAGAACATGTATGTTCATTAAGTTGATAAAATCAATTCGATAATGCGAATGTTTTGCTTATGTAAAAAATTAAAAAATACACCAAAGAGCATTTAATGAATCTTTCAACCAATTACCGATTCATTTTATTTCCTATTTTCCATTTTTGAAGGTAGAAAAATGCTATAGATAACGGTAAAATGTTGATTTTGTTTCATTTCTTCAAGGTAACGAGGTTATAGTCAAAGTGTGAAAATTACGCAACATAGATTATTTGCGGTAACATTTAATTTTAAACTATTCACTCTTTACTACGTTTTATGAATTCTTATTCTAGCTAGTTCTAGGTACCAGACACGTTGAAAAATTCTAATGCGTAGATTTTTTTCAATGATGTGAACTTCATTGCCTGTTTTTTTTAGAGGAATGCGAAGTGTAATTAATTTCGCACGTGTTGCCTTTCTACAACTTTATCGCTACCATAAAAAATACCTTTATTTAAAAAAAAAAAACTCAGGAATTTGTAACACTAGCGTAAGTAATCACATTTCACTTAAATGTCATTTCAGACATGAATTTTACCAACAAAAAAAAAAAATAATAATAATAATAAATGGCGCACTTTTCTTCATTCATAAGTGACAAACAAATTTCGCAAATTTTGTAAATACTTGGTACGTTTTAATTTCTACCCAACCGAAAGTTTGCACTAACCTACGAAGTAATATAAATAAACAAAACGACCGGAAATATTTGCACGTGCGCTTCAAAGTTTCTCAATGATTGCTCAAAATTACATTCGTATAAACGAATAGACATAATGATCAGGCAAAACGATAGGTTTACGAATCACTGGATATTTTCTTGGACAATGCCAATGTTTTTTTTCACTAGACGAAAACGTGAATTATTCATTAAGCTTATCTATGTCGAGTGATAAATTCATTATAGAGGATTAACTTAGTTTAAACGAGAAAACTGTTGCAATTGTTTTCGTCAATAAATTAGATAAACTATCAAAAATATGATTTCATTGGTCAATACGGTTTTTTTAAGGAAGTAATATTTTAGCAATATGTGACCATACTTGAAATTTACATGAGAGTAATAAATATTAAAAGCGGAGTATAATAATAAACCAGCGATCCCAAGTTGACAAAAGATTCGATTTTATAGAGAAAAAAATTTAGTAGAAAAATAATCGACAATTTTCAACATGGGAATACTTGGTGAATTTAAATTGAATAAATAAACGAAATAGGACCACTAATGAAAAAAGTTTACGATTCCATGTGCTTTGTGTCGGAACTTTTCAGGTGCTTTATGATAATACGCTTTTAATGTATTATCTTATCTACTGCAACGCATTCATCGATGACGAAATTATTTTTTATTTATTTTATCAATTTTGATAAACATTATATTCATAAATGCGGAAACTAGTAAACATAGGTGTGCTACATTTTAAAAAAATTGATAAACGAAGTTTTGTCATTTAAAAATTTTGTTTTTTACTAATATCATACAGTAATAGTAATGGTAGGTAGGCACGCATTTCCAGGAGGACTGAGAGAGTTATAGTTCAAAGCGGCAAAACTTGAAGATGACAAAAAAAAACTAAGAAATTGAAAAAAGTTAAAACAAATTTTGAAGATCAAACAATTGAAAAATTGAAATTTTTACCACGAAAAATTAAAAAATACTTCAAGAAATTTTAATTATATTGTAATTGTACAAAAAAAATGGCGTTCAATGGAAACTTCTCGATAAATTTTTCTACCAAAATTGATTTTTTTGGGAGGGAAAGGGGCACACATTTGAAAGGCACCGTTTAAATTTTAGCTCACAGGCGCCAAAACCCTAAATCCGTCTTTGTTGATATTTTTGTATTTCCAAAAAAACGAGTGATTCACAAACTTTCTATTTCATCGATTTTTCATTCGAAAAAAATAGTATAGGTTGTTTCGCAGAAAAACATAAAATTAAATCGACAATCAAATTAGAAAAGAATACCAATGGTACGATTACGATTGACGTGATAGCTCGTAAATTCAGCACAGTTATTTTACTGATTAACTCCAAAAAATTTTCATCATAAATCAAACTCGGTAATAGGTTTTTTGATAAATTGAAATGCAACAACCCGACTTGCGCAAGTACATACATTACATTTGTGATAATAATGTATTAAAGGCGTGCTCGTGTCATTTCATCAATCATTTGAAAAAATCAAACGATAGGCGGTCGATATGACTTATCATAAACTGCTAAAAAATCTCAAAAATTACAACGTCAAAGATTAACCCTACTACCGCGTAGATAAGATAAAATTCGCAATGAAGTAAAAAATTTCCGATTTATCCCAAACACACGTTTACTTTTTTTACATTTTTCTGACCGGTAACATTCGGTAATAATTGTTGATGAAAATTGCTTTACTTTAAGATTCAGTAATAACAATAAGAAATAAAAGATACTGATTAAATAAATATGCAAATTATTCGTGAGGAAATTACATGAGCATTCATTGCTTTACTTATACATAATATTCATAAAAAAATGTTAAAATGTGCATCTTGTTGAATGTTTTTTACCAATAAGTACTTGTATAGCTTTTAACAGCAGCGTAGGCTAAAATAATCCCAAATCAGGAATGCCACTCTGATAAATAATTTAGCACTGGGTTTAATCTATGTATGTATATCATTGGTAACAGGTGCACGTATTTATCTTGAATAAGCGATACAGTACTAAAATAGAACGTTAAATTTCACAGCTATTTACACTTCATAATACGTATCAAAAAACAATTAAACGGTGTACGTATTTAACAGAGAAAGTCGATTATGCATCTTTTTTTATTTGCGCTCGTGTCGAGTTTTTATGAGCAAAATTGCATCGCATCAAACTGAACAAATTTACATTTTGATGTAGCGCACAAGTCATTTAATATAAATCATTGAAAAAAACCCAAAATATCACTGCAACACTAGATAACTTTAACCTCGAGGCGTAGAGCTAATGCAAAAACATTACCTATAACTTGTTTCACTCATATCTAATTTTAAAATAATAAAAAGAATAATTTGAAAATAAATATTGTCGATGAATTAAATGATATTCAAGAAAAAAATTTAATTTAGTGGTATGATAATCAGGAAAATATGAAAACGGAGTTATTAGGTAGGTGCTTAAAATAACCGACGACGTCAACGGAAGGTACTCCAGGTTTTGCATTTATTTGCGATGTTAAAATTATGTATCTTATCTACTATCTAGTAGCTATCGATATCTACTCATCTTTGTTAATGATAAATTGATGATTTTCCGCCATTCGAAATAATCTATCAAAATATGTACATGAAAAAAATGTGAAATTGGTGGAATTTGGGATGTACATTTTTTTAAATGAAATGAATGTGCTCACTGTTTCCGGCATAATTACTTGTGTTCTAAGAATTTGATTTTTATCAATATTTTTGATTTTTTATTTAGTAATATTCATTGTGAGGTAATTTACACGAATTTCCAATTCTACACCTACCAGAAACACGTGCTACACGCCGTAAAAATATGTAAATAATACATGTTCCTAATCTCACATTTCACTAATTACGGAAAGAGCAAATGAAAAAAGAAATGTACAAGGTTCAATCCTATGTACTCAAGCGTAACGCTTATACCTACGTTAACGTAATATATAAACTTTACGATAATTTAGTTTCAAGTTATATGCCTCGGTTTATTATTGCTGATAAGAGGTGTTAATTGTAACATTAAAATTTTTTAGACTTGAATAATTGGAAAGCTACCGTGCTATATCGACAAATACTGTTCAAAATGTCTGAGTGTAGAATATTTTAGATGTACTTAAATACCTATTTATTGCGATTATTTTTCTAGTACTTAAACCAAGGTTTGTTCTTTCCTTAAGTGTTGCAACCACTCATTAAGGGTTCATGTTTAGGATTTCGCATAGAAAATAAGCAAGATTATTTGTGATTTCATTCGTGTTTATTGAAACCAGCTCAGAAAGAAAGCGTTAACTTAGATGTTTAATGTCTGAATTACCAAAACACGTCCCAAAAAATGTACCAATTTAAAAGATGCAAGTTTATATTTATTGAGACGCAAACAATTAGAATGTGTATTTGTACAGGGCCCAGTAGAGAAAATCCGGGCCTCGGTGAAAAATCGAACTCCCCTTTCCATGAAAGGACCCGACATTTTTTCCAAAAGGCCTGTTATTTTTTTCAAGGACTTAAAACACACGTATGCTCCTAAAAATTCCGAGCTCGGAGAAAACCCCCTTTCTTCCCCTTTCTGATTGGGCATGTATTTGTAATATCACTGTCATCAACGGATATTTCTAAATCTATCCAGTTCTAATTTAAACAACGAAAAGCTCAGTTGAGTTGTGCATAATGTAGGACAACTTTGAATAAATTCGGTAAACATATAGCCGGAGATGATTAAATAGTTACTTAGCTGGATCACATGTTTGTTTCGTAATCGTAAACGAAATAAAACAAACGAGAATTTTTTTCGATTAGCATAAAACGTATTACCCAATACAACACATTTTCCAGTACCCATTACTTTTAAACTAAACTACCACATAATCACGAAGCCAATTTTGTCTCATATTTCTACTATATGTCTTCGTCACACAAAATATATAGGTAGGTGTAGTTGAAAAATAGTCCACAATGGGATCGATAGAATGGGTTTCCGCGGATTCGTCAAATCGTCCGAAAGCTAATTTAGATAATAACTTGGTTACAGGGTGTTTTATACGTTCATGTAGGAATGTAAGAACTCGAGCTTGGGATAGCGGATAGGTATTTCAGGTAGTTAAATATATATGTATAGTGACGTTTGGACGAAAATCGTGACTGAGTTTTATCAAACGAGAATATCGATTTCGTAAATAATTAACTGGCGCGGAAAAACTATTCACAAAGTTGAAGACGAAGAAATTTATACTTTGTCACGATTTGCTCCGAAACGTTTTTACACTGGATTGTCTATCTCTTGAATTAACAACATACGAAAATATGATAGGTTGTCCGATGAATGAGCATGAATTTAAAATTAACTCGCTTTTATAAACGAAACAAAACGTTTTTGAAAGAAGTGTAAAAGTCAGGTACGCTGGGTTCAATAAATATTAATAAAATTCGAGCCTTTTACAAATGACGTAATCAGACTTAATAGCGTTTTTAATTGCGGAAATGAATGCCATCCTGAAAGTGAAATTTTCGGAGCCTTTTTAATTTGAATACTATCTCGTACAAGCACGTCGTAAGAAATGCACTTGAAATTAATTTAAAATTTCTTCGTAGTTGATTTAAATTTCATATTTTTCAACGTAACGTAAAATTGGTATTCAATTATACGTCGTGTTCGAGGCTGAACGAAAAAAGCGTCGAATTTATCATATCAGGTGGGCGAAACCGAAATATTTCAACAAAAACAGAACACTGTTAGTTGGTTAATTTGTAAATACACGTGTTAATGTCTCAAATACGTTTAAAGTAGAGCACGATCAATAAGCTGGCATTCGTTATCGCAAAATTAGCCCAAAAAAATTGTTAATTATGGATACAGATGGTCTATGTAAAATGGATTCTTAATACTTTCCTAGATTTCAATCATGTTTTGTTTGAAAATTTTAAATGTTTTGAACGACAATGAAAGATAAATCATTCATGCAATTTAAACATCCTTATTTACTCGCATCATTATTATACATATTATCAATGTTACAAAATGATATCGGTAAATATTAAGTAATGATTAATTAATTGGGGAAAAAAGTAGGGCAGTAAATTGTTAAATCGTAATTATGATGTAGAACAAAATAAAACGTAAAATATTGTTGTTACATGAATCAATCGATATATTTCCTCGAATGTTTTGAAGATTAGCTTAATCGACAGAGGTTAATAGCTCGTTTTCAAAAATTTCATCAATTTTCATAAAAATACGAATTTTAAGATAAGCGAACAAATAGATATATGTACTTATTTCTCAATATTTTCAAAATAGGACTAAATTTCACTTGAAGGACAATAAGACTACATGAAAAATAACTACGATGAAGTTCCACCTATTTTTGAAATTCGGCGATAGACGAAGAACTAACTCAGCTGATACCTCCTACTCAAGTATCGCAGTTCGTCTGACGATTTCCGGTTGATTTTTTTCCCCTTCAAACCATTCAAGACCATTTGACATTCTTTTCATTGTAACTTATCGTAGCCACATGTGGTAATACGAACTCTGTCATATGTATTATGTATATATAGTGCATATGGAGTATGTATTCAGGCATGCCGCATGCATATTATATACAGTCATATTTAAGAGCATAGATTTTACTTCGTATGATTTTTTATAATGGTGAAATAATCGATTGAATATGGGATTTTTCATTTTAAAATATATTACATCAGTTTTTTGCTATTGTCAAAGGAATCAACTGCGACCTAAATTTGGTATGAACTTGGCAACCTTTCAAAAGTATTTTAAATAACTAATTCTGGTAAACTGGAGTAGACATAGTAGTATTGAGTAATGAACTAAATATGTATTACATTTGAAGGGGTAAAATTAGGCATACAGCGAAGAAGCCTCGAATCTATTGATATAACAAATTTTGAAAATCTTGTGCCTTAACTTAGGCGAGTTATCTGATATGACAGATGAGCTTTTAAATCCATCTTACATAAATGTATAAAAAGATTGAATTCAAAGTAAAAAATCTAGCAATTCGTTTGTAGTTTTCTGTAAAATGGGTGTTTCTATCGGCTAATTACATACTTGTAACTACTACCTATAAAAATGCTGAAAGCTTTAAAAATTTCCAATAATCACATTATCCTGCTTTCGAACTACTCGTTGCCAAAGTATTGAGCAGAAAACTATTTTTGTAAAGAAAAATTGCGCATATTACAAGGTAGGTGCCTAGGTGGAGGAATTGCCATTTTGTCTGAATTACTTTCAAACGCACGTGTTTCTCAGGAACAAACCATTGAACGGAATTAACGCGACGCGTTGTGTAAAAAATATCAGGTGAACACCGTCACCTTTTCACATTTTACAAACTATAAATAGATAAACTAAAAAAATTCAACGTATTACCTGACTTTAAGTAAGTTTCACAACAAATTTCCTTTTTTTTCTATCACAGACAATCACAAAAAAATAATAAAAAGTAAATTAAACGAAAGTCATGTAGCACGAGTCAACACGATTCAAAAATTTATCAAATATTACACTCATGAGTTTTTGAATGAACCACAGTAATTGACAAAATGTCACATAAAAAGGCAGTTATGTGATGAAAAATTGAAAAGATAAACGTAATATTTTACTACGACTAACGTGCGACCATCTGAGACTAGCACTACGTTCCAGTCATGTTCCTTCTCGTAGCATTTTTCATTTGTACCTTATCTAAATTCTAAACCGTCTTGGCGCCAAATGTAATCAACCGAAGGTGCGTGCGCACCTGCGTGTTGAATTTAGTTCCTGCAGCGGAACGGGGTTCTGTTATCTTGAAGCTTATACTTAAATTCAACGCGTTTTTATTATCGATGAATTTTTGACGAAATTACGAAGTTTCAAGTTACCTTCAATAGATGGGATAGGGGTGGAATTGGTGAATTGTCGTTTTCTGCTGGCTAAAACTGGCTCAAATAGCGACGGCGGTGGGAAGAAAAAATGTAGTAATTGAAACTGATTATGGAGTATGGTTCATTGATCAATCTCGTAGTTAAAAAAATTCGGATCATGATGTGAATATTTTTCCCCATTACGTAGAATCTTGAAAAATAGAGAAATCAGTATGAATGAAATTATTTTTTCAGTACATTAATAGCCAATAGGCCGACAATTACATACTGTATTTATCCAGATGAATTTCATGGAAACCAGACAGTGATGATTACTCATTCATTTCATTTGTCAGGTTCAGACTTGGTGCTGTCAAATTTTTCGATTCATGGTCATTTTCCCGAATGGAAAAAATCACGAATTTTTTCCCCCGAATATATTTTCCCAAATACCAAAAACCCGATCTACATAAGTTGTCTTATAATATTATACTTAATATTACTTAACATATTAATACCACACACACTGATAAAAAGTCATTTAATTTTTTAGATTCGGGAAACAAATCATTCGGGATTTTGTCTATTCGGGAAAATGTCATTATGGGATTTCAGATTCGGGAAAACAGTCAAAAACCATATTTTTCAAGTTCAGCAAGTGACCACTGAGACTGACCAGTGAGGCAGTGACTAGTGACTACCATCTAGTAGCAAAAAGTTATAACTAGAAATACATTGGTCGTACTGCAGTTTCAGTCTTGAAGAAAAACATTCTTTTTACTAATCGCACTGATAACTGAATAATTAGAATCGCAATACCAATACCTCACCTACCTAGTACCTAGTACCTACTATTACCTGAAATAAAACGATGTATAAATGTTTGTGCTGATAAGCGAAGTCGAATAATGGAAAGCACCATTTGATTTCCAGCCATCAAGCACAAGTAGTAAGGTCAAAGTAAATGTTCTGTTAAAAATCGATACAAATTCCGAACAAATTGAAATTTCTATCATTCATGTTCCACGGTAACGAGGCATTCTGAATTTATCACATGAAACAAATCTCAAAACGATACGAAATCTTTTCTTCCATTTACATCGTCATGGCTAATAATTTCAAGATATGAAAGTTCGCTGCTTCTTACACTTTGATTAAAAATTAATCATTAAAATCAGCAATCATAATTTAAAATCCTTGATCGTGATAATTTTGAATTAATATCACATCGTATATTTTAATTCTTAAAGTAAAAGTAAAGGGCAATTTTTTTCACCTTGTACTTTTTTTAATGCGTGAAAAGTTGATACCATATTGTATCTAATGTTGTCAAGGTAAGTAATAAGTACCTGTACCTAGGTATCCCAGGAAGTAGGTAGTCAAGTAGTAAGTACATGGTGCACGACAAAATTAATTCATGGCAGTTATTTATTGGCCATCTCAGGGTGCACATTGTCTTTCGAGTACCTATCATTAGTATTACAATAGGAGAGTAACTAATGTTTTTTTCTTCATTTGAAACGTCTTCCAAGTCTGATAGAAAAAATTTATACTTTATTTGATTATAAATTGAAAAATTTTTTATTTCAGGATTACGAGAAAATGCCGATCATAATAGATTTTTAACATTTTGAAGTTGTAAAAATTCAATTCATCTGTAACATCAATAAAGCGCAAAAAAATACAAAGATATCGATTAAATGAGATGAATTAACGATATCGCAAGACGTAACGTGTTAGGGTGATAGTTCGGGAGGTAAACCGAGTTGTACACGAATTTCCTCATTGCGTTGTCAACATTCATATCAGTTAATTGCTAATTTGTCAAGGTTTTTGAATTTGTTAAAATTAACGCTTCCTAATTTAACATCGACATTCAATTTAAATCATTATTTTTTGACATTTGTATAACATACGTATCATGTGTAGGTACATACTGTATGTTGAATGCAAAACGGTATGTTGATTTGCTTCTTGGTTATGTAATAAAGAAATTGAGTATGCGTCGAAGCAGGTCCGCGTAGGTAGGTACTAGGTAGTACATATATTCGCTAAATACCTCGCCACATCGTAGTGCTGGTTTCGAAGGAATGGGGCGCATTTGGGTTGAGAACAAAAAATGAAATGTTCTTCATTTGAAAAAAAAAAAAAAAAAAATACATAATGTACGTGGTACCACAATCTTTTGTCCACCGTTGTTCGTACATATTTTTTGGTTTTCCGAATTTTACTCGTAATTTCATAATAAAATAAAAAAATATATAAATGAGTGGCAAATAACTTCTATTGTGCAATCTGAACCTTTTAAATAATTCTAATCATTCGGAGATACGTATTTATCTATCTTACATCTGCTCTTCCATTTCACTGAATGAAGTTAAAGATTAAAGAAATAAGTTTAAATAATATCTATAAATAAAAAACTACTTAAAAAATGTACCCAGAATTTTGATGCAGTGTTTTGTTTGGGATGTAAGCTGTGATTGCGTTCTTATCTAGAGCTATTTTTTAAATTTTTTATCAATAAAATACATTGGATCTTCAATTATATAGGGGTGGTACAATAAGGTCAAGTATATCATGCGTCCTACACACATTAGCATGTAAGGTTAGGTACGTTGACGTACGTGGTAGAACTACAAACCAGATTACGAATTTTCAAGAAACCGTTATCATATTAAGTTGACCTTTGTGTAAAAGGAAATTACATTCACAACTTTTATCTTCACATGATCTATGAGTGAAAGGTAGAACTGCGCATATGATCAATTAATCTCGAGAAGTTTTTCTTCAAGCCGAAAATTTCATTACGGAAAGATAATTATACTAAGAACAATGTTTATTATTGCGTACTCTATTATTGGTAATACTTATCTAAGTAACTAACGGTACAAAATACTGTAATTACCACATTCATGTATATTGTACAAATAGCTTTATTTATATAAATAAAAAGTGAAACGTTAAGTGTAGGTTTGGATATTTACTCAAAAATGATTTTATTAAAAAAATTATCATTTTATTTGTTGCAAAGTAAGTCATATTTGATTTTTTTGCATTTAGCAACGCTTCATTACCATTTTTATTTTTTGTTATTTATCAAACATTTTTTTTATTTATTTTCAAGAAAGATTACGCTTCACAATTCATTAACTTTATGAAAATTACATATTTATCAAATAAATAAAACAAGCTTCGCAAAATGATAATATTTCTATAATGTTCATACATAAATGCGTAAATGGTAAAACTTCAATCAATAAGTCTAGACCTTTGACGCCTACATATTTTACCCACAAATTATGAAAAACTTTGCCTTGAAAGTACAGCAGGGCAACCAAACTAGCATTACGTCAACAGATACCAGTTTTCCTTATTTCCTTTGGAAAGAATTTTATGCAATTTTTTTAACTTGGATGCCCTACAGAATGTCGCGATGAAAAGTTGAAGGCGTTCAGAACACGATAAAATCAATGTCAATTCATCTTTACGAAAGAGTTTACCAAGATTAATTTGCGCAGCTGCAGAAACCTTATCACATGGTTATTAAACTTTTTGGGAAAAAATTTTCTAAGCTACTTTAGGAAAAATGTGGCACATTTAATATGATGAATGTAGTTTTAATGCAGACTACTGAAAGAATGCAAATTGTACGAATTCTCCAATGGAAACATTAGCTAAAATAGAATTATTTTCTGAACAAAAAATTTGTATTTAGTATTAAATTCCTGTAAAAATTGAAATTATTTGAGTCTGATAGTTGATTAATGCTAAAATTTCAAAAAAATTAACTTCGACAAAGAACATCACCAACATTTTTCTAATTGTTCTACATGAGGTAAGATTGAAAACCACCAGAAGAGATTCAAAAATTATGTTTTTTGAGGTTGAAAAGGGATGGAAGGGAAGAGGGAGGAAAGATCGGTACCTCCAAAAGGCACTATTTGGACACTCACTACATGTATGCGCCGAAGTACGGCTTGCTAGGTCAATGGGGGGGGCTGCCGCCATGACAAAACATTTTTCAAGGTCAAATAACTGATTTTTGGGTATGTTGTACATATTTTGATGCTCTATCAATTGATTTATGTTGTATCCGTTTTCGCTTTTTTTCACCCCTCCCCCACCCCTTTGAAAAAAATGACTTATCCAACTTTTGATCCAAGGTTATCTCCACTCTGGCCACCAAGTAGACTCGCCAAAAGAACCCGATTTATCGAATTTGAACTTTTTTTGTTAAAACTGCCCCGAGTAAAACACAAAAAAAACAAATTATACATATACATTTATATCATGTATATAAACTGACATCGATAAAAATGGTCAAAATGAACTCCTGAGGTCCAAAACAAACTTTGAGTATGGTTTCCTCCCCCCCCAACACCCATCGACTGATGCAACGTGATAACCTTGGTTATTACAAAAAACCTCGGCTAGAGAATTGATTTAGCAAGGTTCAAACAATAGTGGTTTCGTTGATTATTTTCACAAAGTATACTCGAATGCGTCTATGCTAGAATCCATTACATTTTCACGCTAATTTCTCAGCCTTTGTTGAAGAAAAAAAATTACACGCTCAACTTTTAACTTCACCTTTAGACGATAGATACTTTACAATCTGTCCCGTAACCAATGCAAGTTTATGATATCCCTGATGGTTTTCTTGTTTATACATGCATATTATACACTTTAGGTAAAGGTATTCATGTACACTGTCCAGATATATCCTTACAAAGTGAAATGGATTTGAAAAAATGATAAACTAGTAATTATGCGCGTCAATGCGCCCATGTCTCGTGCTTGTTACCTTTAGCTGGAACATTTGAACGGTCGATCTTGGGTACCTTCAGGTTTTTCAAATGTTACGTGACTCTAATTTTGAATCAACGAGTAACACAGTGAATGGCCACTAAAAAAATTGAAAAACATTCTATACGCTAGTTTTCTTGGTAAGTATATTGTTTCTTTTTAGAAATATTGTTAATGAAGTAACCTGCTCTTACAACTCGATACCTTGCATTGCTATAATTTATTTTTATTTGGACTTTTAATTAGTATCACGAATTATTTGTAGATTATTATCATTTTGAAGATATGAACTTTCGAGAATTGTTACTCATCTAAGACATATTGTTTGAAAGTTGTTCCATTGTATGAGAGATGGCGTTAGGTTGATGGCAGAAGAATGTCAATTTTATTCTATGTGGGCATCTACGATAATAGCGTAACCTTTGACTGTTTGAAGATTAAATGATTTATTAGTCTATGAAGTACAGAATGCTTTCAATTTTCTTCTTTAATTGAGAAATACTTTTTTACTTGAATAGTTAATTTTGCCAGGATTATTTATTTATTAATTTAATAATATGAATACAACAATACAGAAATACATCTTTTGGTTCTCGACCCCTCAAATACTAAAGATTGGGTGAAGCGGAGGGTACACATATGTACTTACTCATTATTTAGGCACAAATGCACTTTCATGCGTTAATCCAACAAGTGCGTAGAGTATAAGTACGCACCATAGCGCTGCAAAAGCAATGCTTAAATGCCATTATCGCATTGAAGATTTAAATGTATAATCAATAAATTTTCGTACCAACAAAAGGAGTAGTTTATATGATTAGATAGTAGGAAATTTCACGTACTGTTTTATAGTTTTGAAGAAAAAATTGTCCAGTGGTAAACACGCGCTGTTGTAATTTATCAAGAGGACGGCCGTAGCGCGGCGGCGTATGTTAGACACAATTCGTTACATTATTATTGAAATTTAGTGTCGACCAATTCTTTGAAGGAAGCCGCGTTTTCTGTACGCCTTGTCGCCAGTAATACGAGCTCACAGATCTCTTGTTATGCTAATTACATACTCTTTAAACTGACACTATATTCTGTACTCGTGTTTCGAGGTAAATCTCTTAAAAAGTCTTAAGTTTACGAGCTCACAACGGCGCTTTTTTCGGATTTAAATCAGAACTAAGTGAATTAATTTTCATTCGGTGGGTAATCCATAAAATAACGTAACTGCGCATAAGCTAATGTGCTAAATTGGCGTATTTGATAACATTATGTTACGCACTATGTCGTGATTTTATAGCATAAAATTTGAATTTATTGATAGGCCTATTAATAATAATCAAGTTGTTTTGAAATTTGATTTTCTTCTGATATATATAAATTTTTTTAATTTTTCTTTAAAACGTCAAATTGAGTGCCATTACCGTAATTAAACGAATTGAAATAGGGGAAAAAGAAACATTGAAATTTACAGTATCACATGCATTGTTGCATGCTTTCTGAAAATGATTTACGAGAATCGGACTAGATGGATGTATTAATTATGTCAACAACGTGAGAGAAAACCACGTAAAAGGTGATTGTTGTGGTTTTTGACTTAGCCATCAATAAATATCAGCAGGGAAGAAGGATCATTTTAACCCTAAAATACTCTTTTTTCACTTTCTCTTTCAGTTGATGAATGAGATCTTTCGAAATAAAGATTAGGTAAAATATTGCAAATTATTTTTTTTTTTCATCTTTAGATTTCGCGACCACCAACATAGATGAAGTTTTATTTTTTGATGGTTAAACTATGATTCAAATTTTTACTTGACAGGGGACTAATAAATATCAAAATGTAGTTATAAATTATTTAGGCGTTTTGGAGTATGCTGGTTTAAAAATTAGGTAAATTTCCCCTTAACATAAGGTGTCTGATATAAAGTTACTAGGCCAAGCGGTATTATTTTAATTATATTCTGGCATTTGACAATAACAAGGAAATTTTAATTCAACGTTTAAAGCAATATGCAATTAAATTGAGTAAGTAAAATTATTTTTACCTCTTTTTTAAAAGAATTACCGCAATTTTCAACCCCGCTGACGTAACTTAATTTATTTAATTTTTCATGCTGAAAAAAAAATGAAGATTTATTTGACCTTCTTTTACGGTTTCTTTTTTTTCTTTCTTCAATTGCTACCGATTAACTAGAATAAAAATTTCAACAAAAGGTACAATAAAAACGACGCATGATTAAATCAGGCAGTTGAAGAGTCGAGAGGGTTGCTATTAATAGCCTACCCGGCTTCAAGGAAGTTTTAAAATAACTCTTTTGAATCGACATTGAGATGAAATAGATCTACTTGAAGGATGGCTAATTTTCATGCGAAAAATTTCAAAGCATTTGAAACGTATATAAGAAACGCGTGTTTATTATTAATTTTAAGGGTTTTATGTATTTATGTCGAAATTGTTGCCACTGAATAAGTAAACTTAAGAATGTCTGGAAATAACCGCAGATACATCACAATAATACACAAAAGTGTTGAATTTTTGATACAAAGTTTTTCTTACATTGAAATCAGAAACCGATATCAACAGTGGCAGTTTCGTTGTCACAATGGCCGGAGTAATTTAGTCATTTGTTCATTTGATCGATCACTTGGTGAAGAATTCAATTCGTTATCTTATGTGTTAATTTTGGAAGGCTACAACCTCTAGAGAATCGGCGATAGGTGTTCAACAAATTTATACGTCAATATTTCGTACATGGATGTGAAAGCCTGCCATGTTATTATTGCGAAACGTTTGAGTATTTCTAACTGATAAATGATGGCCTCTAGAGATTCACCGAATTTAACCTGAGATTTTACATTATTGAAGGAATTTCAATTCATCTGTATCGGGCTATGACTTCTGAATGCTACTTGAATAATTTAAAAAGATGTTACATTTCCGTAATCTTGGAAAAAGTAACTTTCATAGGAAGCTAGTGTTTTAAAATTTCCTCACGAGTAGCGTTAACACCAATTTTGAATATATGCTTAGTGGTGTAGGCTTAAATCTAATGATTAAACGTTTTAATAAAATTTTACATTAATTATACGATGGGTCATGATTGATTTCAGTGAAAAAGGAATTCGCTGAAATTTTTCCAACATCTAAAATTTGAGGAACTGCTTATAGCCTATCCAAAAAAAAACAGCAGGTACACAATTACATATACAATACATGGGTATACAATGCACATTTCTGTTTCGTCAAAATCTTTTTTTTTTGCAACTTAAACGCCATCACTGTTTAAATAATTTACTGAAAATTGATAATCGTAAATGAAAAAAAGTTTGACAATGAAATTAACGCAGGCATATACCTACACTCAACACTCCTGTTACATTTTTCTAATGCTTTGAAGTGTTTTGAGATGCCATTTAAACATGAAATCGATATAGCCCGCTTATTCAAAACATGAGTAAGGCACGATTTACAGAACAGAAGTCAACGAGTCCCTATTTCAAGGTTTTTTAGTACCTTGATTTAAGTACTATAAAGACATTAATCAGGATCCTATTTATTTGCAAACTCCGATGAAACCAATCTATGAGAGACTCCGCCTATGAAAGTGGTCCTCCAATCAAGTCTGACTGGGACATCTAACAGACTGATCCATGTGAAAGAATAATAGAACAAGGAGTGGTTAGAAAAGTAGGGTTTAAGATAAACACAATCGTTTATCATAAGCATGTGGGGACCGCATCTGTAGTTCTAATATGGATCGTTAGTAGTGGTGACTTGAACGCGTGGTTAGTTCGAAATCGATTCGTCGGAACTTATTCAAGTTACGAGTTTATGTGAAGTTCGTGTAAAATTTTTTGACTTGTTTTTTTTTTTTTTCGTTTTGAGGTGTTGTCATTTTTGCTTTCGTTCGAAGTTGTTGTGATTACGTGACTTTTTTTTTTTAAATTTAAATGGCTGTTTCCACGTTGAATATGACACCATATTTTACTGGCTACCCATTTCAAGGTGAATATGACTTTATTTTTATATTTTGGAGAGCCATGGATAATTCATATACCTATTTGTTTGTTTATTTTAACAATTCGATTAAGTGTTGTAAATTTCTAAAACACGATACATGTAACTATCAAGCAGATCCTATTAAAGGGTTCAAATTTCAGTCAAATTTCTATCTTGAATTTCTGCATGCAACCAACAGAAACATAAATGTTCTTTGATATTTTTTCAGACCATTTGCTTAGAACGTGGTGATTTTGAGTAAATGTGTTCGAGAGATTTAATTTTTGAACTTGTGAATTAGGAATCATCGTCTTTTAAGGGTTGAGAAATTTTATTATTGGTTTCACTAAATTGTTACCATTATACAACAAACTGATCACTGATTCGTTTCAAAATGAAATTAATTTCAAAAATATTACGAATTTCAACCAACCAACTTTTTAGAAAGTTTCGTCAAAGGAAATTATCCTCTTTATAGCCATTAATTTGCGAACGGAGAATCAATTCACTTAAAGGCGTTATGGTGCAAAGACGGCGGTAAAAAGTTGGAAATAAATTTCAATTCACGACCAACTGCAGGAGTTAAAGTCGATTTAACCAAAAACTTTTCAAGAACTAAAAACTTCCTTTATTTAAATTTACCGAAAACAACTACAAACGTATTATTTCACATATGTATCCCTTTTTGAAAAAATTATGAACTGAAAAGAAAAATGATCCAAGATAAGAATGGTTCGAAAAAGGTGATGTATATTGAAAAATAAACGCCTACGTGATGTACTGTAGAAATAAATTATGCCTTAAAAAGTACCTACATAGAGGTTGGTCATTGGTGAAGTGAAAATCAAAGAATAAAACTTGGATTGTTAGATCTGTTTGGGTGAAATCCACAACTCCATATTTTGTCATAATGGAAGTTAGAAACTCCACAAAATCGTTCGGGCGATCTTGTAGAGCCTCCATAATTTTTTTTGTGGACTCTACACTTCCACAAAAAAAAGTTTTTTTAGTTGTGGAGGTTAGTTTTGTGGAGATTTGATAGAAATGGTTTGATTAGGTACCGTTATTTTAAGGGTTATCATGAAGGCAATTTAGTATCATTGCTTAGGTTTTCAATAAATATTTGGATTCAACTATTAGGTCTAGGTATTTAGAATAATCGAAGTAATCGAAGAAAATATTAGTTGGATAATTAAAAATATTTCAGCAAAAAAAAAATACATAGAAATTTATGTCGAACTGCATAATTTTGGAAAAATTATCAAATTAAATATTTTATTTCTTCGAGCTGTTCTCATGAAAAATTAGACATCGAATGAAACAATAAATCGATGAAGGATACCAAATCCTACACCATGTCTCACTATCGTATCTATACACCTGTTCGACACCGATAAATTTCCTATCTGTTTCCTTCTTGACAAGTATTATGTATCTAGACGACGGGCTAGAAGCATTTTTGAGGTGATTTGAAGAAAAAGTTTTACTATTTTTCGTTGCACAATAACTCAATGCGAGAAGGTCAAGTGTTTGTTAAACTAGATGCGTTCATGCAAGATTGACTTTTTCTCGCTTTAAATAAGTAACGTGTTCAAAAATTAAAATACAAATAAGAAATAAGTTTTAAAAAAATGAAATTAATTCTCAAATTTTAAAAAATTAAAAAAACAGAACATATAAAAGTTGTTTTAGTGTAATGAGGGCTAAGATTTTCACATTTGTTCACAAAACCGCATGAAATCGTTAAAAAAGCTGCTATAAAATCACAAGGGGATTATCACCAAAATCCCTTCATTGAAACTGGCGCTGCGCTGTATTTAATGAATTTAAATATTCATAAGATTAGCATTTATTTAAATGGCCACCATAGCTGTTGTTTAGGGTAGGCATCAGTAACCAGTTCATAGATTTGGCAAACATCCATTATTATGTTATATCTACGCACATACGAGTATTATCCTCGTAGTATCTTTGTTAAATAAAACCCAAAATATGGAGTAAAGGTGTAAGTTTATTAATTGTTTGAAAGGGGCAAATAAACTTAGGGGAGCATTTATGAAAAGTGATTCGCTTTTGTTAAAAGCAAAATGGGTGTAAAATGTAGGATACGTAGCTACATTCATTAAAGCCATCATCCCAGTATGGCCGCCATCACATATTAAATTGGTTGGCATGAATTTTTTGCAGTATTTAATGCGTAATTGTCCAGTGTATCTTATTTATTCATTTATTTTAATAAAATCATCGTAAACGTTTTTGGTTTTGTTGAAAACAAAAAATTATTTATTTTAAAATAATTTTTGCAAAATAAAAAAACAATCGCTTATTGATTTTTTACTACTGCATATGATTGAAACAATTGAGAGAAACGTTGATCAAAAGATAATTTATTTGAGCAATTTTCTTTCAATATCAATGATCCCTTCGCTTAACCATTAACGATTTCATTATACGCTTCTTGATCTTGTCCTCCTCCAAACAATTAGGTATCGTCAAAATAGATATATTATTCCGCTACCAATACGTCTTCTCGGGTGTATTCACTGGAAAAAGTAACAATTCATGTTAAATAATTTTCCACTCAACATGTCCGTTGAAGGACAACAATAGACAGTTTTGAACAAATATTCACGATTAATTTCCTACGAATAAGTTAAATTTAGCATTTGAAGTCGCAGTCGCATGACCTATAGAAATTCCCTTTTCGGCAAATTAGCCATGTAGGGGCATAATCGTTTTAATATGGATTAGGCTTACATCGGTATGTAGTATGTACGAAGTGCAGAAGAGATAGGACCTGGCTGACCATTGAAACATAGTTAACTGATTGTAATCCTCGTTTGATGAATTGCTACCGTTTGGGTGGCCTTAATCAATCATCTTTATTCATAAATTGTGTACATCAAATGTTATTAACCTCATCTTATTTGTTAATTAAATTAGTAAATTAAAAATTTCGTATTTCAGGTCAAGGTAGAGTGAATCAGCTAGGAGGAGTATTCATAAACGGCCGCCCTTTACCAAATCATATACGACTGAAAATCGTCGAGTTAGCGGCGTCAGGCGTTAGGCCATGCGTTATTTCAAGACAACTCAGAGTATCACATGGATGCGTTTCTAAAATTTTGAACCGATATCAAGAAACCGGTAGCATTAGACCAGGAGTAATCGGGGGTAGCAAACCTCGTGTTGCTACCCCGGATGTTGAACGAAGAATAGAAGAATATAGAAAAAGCTGCCCGGGTATTTTCAGTTGGGAAATACGAGACAGATTGGTAAAAGTAAGATTTTCATTTATGCTGGTTTTTAGTCGGTGCGTACTGATGTGACCTCATTAAAAATACGATTTTTGTATAAATATTGCGTTTTCGTGAAGCCGCTCCTTCCGTATTAATCATTTAGCCAAAAGGTGTATTGAAATTGCATCACGTCTTAAAATATTGAATTATTGATTCATCAATGAACAAATTATATTATCTTCACTTTGAATGTTTAAATGAGTAGAATGCATTGAAAATTGTGCTTTTTGTTAATATGCTGGTCCATTGTTCGTTTAAAAATCGAAATTTAAATTTTGAAATAATCAGTAATCATTGATGAATATTTGAACAATCAACTTTTAATTTTCTATTCGAAAATTAACGCAATTTTCAAACTCAGTTCGATGATAAACGTGCAGAGAAATTTATTTTAATTCGAGAAGTATTTTTTTAATGTAACAAAACTTACCTACTACAAATGAAAAAACATTATCTAATTCAAAAATTCGCCTCACTTTCGACCAGCAAACCGCTACTTTGTTGAATCACAAACTAAAAGTTTCTTAATTTATAGGATGGTGTATGCGATAAAAATAACGCCCCATCGGTCAGCTCCATAAGTCGACTACTACGCGGAGGTAGTCGACGAGAAGATTGTAAAAATCATTCGATTGATGGAATTCTCGGTGAGTTGAAAATTTTCATATATACGTGGTGGTGGTATCCGTTTTAAATGCAACCGAATACGTAATTAAGAGTTTATAAGTGACAAAAAGAAAATAAAAACTGTAATACCAATATTATAAAATCTCATCGGCTAATAGCTTAACAGCAGGGTATCTATTCACCATAATGTATAAACTGTCAAATGAAGGAGAACTTTTATTGCCTTTATTAAGGAGCATTACACACCGCCAAAGCGAATAGTGATTTTTATTACGTTGCGTACGATTTTATGAAAATATTATTTTTTACAAACTCTACTATGGGGTAGGTGATGTGCAAATAAGATAAAAATCATCAAATTTTCACTTTTAAGCGCCGTTATAAAAGAAAAAAAAAATTAATTACCAAGATGAATTTCACGAGTTGGCAATTACATATAAAAAATTTCTTCTAACGAAACATACCGACGTAACAATCGCTATTCGATATAACCTTTGAGATATGTATAGCAACCTAATATTACATGAGGAACCTATTTTTCAGAATAGGTGGATAAAGGTTGGACAGGTGCGAGAATGTATGTGTGAAAGAGAACAAAGATTAAGACCACCAAGATGATAAACATATACGTGACATGTTATATTATGCTTAGCTAATTCGCGGTTTCTGACTTTCAACACCTTAAAACATGATTTTTATACTCGTGTATGCATATTAGCGAGATGTATTCGTTCATTCTGACAGTTCTATATCGATACGTGCGTCTTCCAAATCGCGCCGAATATTTAACAGAAGTTATTTGGTTCGTGGGTGATAAAAACCTGAATAGAATTGTAATCAGGGCAGATAAAATTGAGGTGTTTATTT
This sequence comes from Maconellicoccus hirsutus, assembly GCA_003261595.1. Taxonomy (NCBI): domain Eukaryota; kingdom Metazoa; phylum Arthropoda; class Insecta; order Hemiptera; family Pseudococcidae; genus Maconellicoccus; species Maconellicoccus hirsutus. The sequence continues at coordinate 32,138 of QBDW01005431.1, read as the reverse complement.
TTCCTCTAAGGCGTCTACCACTCAACTAAGAACCTATATTTATTTTTATTGCGTCGATAAACGCTTTGATTTCGGCCGATGGCGCTTACCATTCGAAATTCATTTTCATTTTGTTTGACTGAAATCACGCGAAATTTGTCAATTTTCAAGAGCAAAGTGTTGGTGTTAAAGACCAGTGTTTTGTCACTATTACTACATGTGGAAGTGCGTACAAGTCTACGTGGTAAATTACTCTTTACCGTATCCATTCCTGTCAACAAATTACTTGTAACATTTTTGCTCATTTCAGTTCCAATAAATTTATGTTTTTTTCGCCGTGTTGTAAATCACAGCTATTTTACTTTTACGATTTTAAAGCGGTACGCACGCTTGGAGATGTACTGACGTCAAATTGTAAATCTTGAGTACGGTTTGTCTTTAAAAATTATTCGTAGATTTAGAAGGGTTGAATTGTATTTTACTTTATGAACATGGGGTAAAATTTTAAAATTCGAATTGAAATATTTTTACGTTGAAAAAGAAATAAAATTAAGCACCTAATAACTCATAATTCAAGATTACAAAAATTATTGTCTGTAAAAAAATCAATAAATTTAAATTATATGCAGTAACAATTTCTCCCATGTTTTAGCAGTTAGCACAAGACATCTTTTGAAAAACAACTAAGAACGAACAACTGCGAAAACTGGATTACCTAATTTAATTTTAGTCTTGGGTGAATAAAAAATTATAAACCAGTGTTGACATTTTGAGCAATCTAATGCAAAAAGTTGTAGGAAATGGCGTTTTTGAGCACTTTAAAATATAAGACACAGAAAAACTTCAAAAAATAGGTTCAAAAAAATATGTAATTACATTCATCAAATTTGTAGAAATTGAGAACTCATGGTTAATAATCATATTTATTCTAGCTTTTTTTAAAGAGCCATAACATTACCTACGAGTAGGTAATTAGGTATTTTATATTTGCAGTAGTTGACGATTTGCTAGCAAAAAGTTTTCAGATTTATAACTTGGGTATCAAACTACCAATCTATCTACCAATCTTATATTTCAATAATTCGTTTTAAAATCATTCTTGTGTATTTAGTTAAATTAGAAATATTTATGAGTGAAGTACTAGTTCGTGGTTCGTATTGATGATTCATTAGTTAGGAGAAGCTGTGTTGTACCTTCAAACTCGTCGATAGTGTTTTATTACAAAAATTAATACACTTATTTTTAAAATATTCAAACAGCCCTAAAGCTGTATAGGCAACAATACGCTTTCGTTTGATCATGATTGATCTGAGTGTGGCGCGGAAAGAGGTATGGACTAGGCCACACATAAATCTAGCTGTAAGCCAGTCAGTATGAATCTGTCATTAAAACGTGTAATGAGAATAAAGTAACCTAAGCTATCACTCAATGCTCATATTAATCCCTTCTTTTGTGTCTTTTATGCATATTTACTATTCGTTTAAATTTACAACTGGTTTTCAATCTTTTAGTTTACAAGTACTTAAGTAACTAATTTTATTTTTCATGGTTGAAATCATTTTTCAACTTTTACAAATAATGTTTGAATGAGCGATGAAGCGATGAAATTAAAAATCAGTATTGTTTCTTACCAATCGTTTCGTACGTTGTCAAGAAACTAAAACTGTAGATACACATGTCTTATTCTGGAAAATTATTATTTGCTAGCCGTGAACTAATTTTACGAAATTTCAATGAATTTCAATACGACAAACAAGAAATCAATCATAAATCTATGATGATGACTGATAAGTGATAACTGATAAAAGATTGGTCAATTTTGGTTATGCAACCTGTACATCACCAAGCTTGTTTTTAAAATACCATAATCAATTATTTAGTTACAACTTCAAGTGATACTGACATTTCGGAGTACCAAATAGGAATACTTGTATCTTTAAGCATGTATGTAGTTACAATGATAAATAACCAACCGCGAGCTACACCATAGTTAATTGTTTTTTCGCAGTAAAGCATCGAAAATGTTTTCATTAAATTTGTTAAATTTATGTTAATAGGCGGAAGTAGCGGCGATGATACAGATACAGAATCCGAACCGGGTATACCGTTGAAACGTAAACAAAGAAGAAGCAGAACTACATTTACTGGTGAACAATTGGATGAATTAGAAAGAGCTTTTCAACGAACCCAATACCCAGACGTCTATACCAGAGAAGAACTCGCGCAGAGGTAATTAACTAGCGTTTGAAATCCATCTTCAATTGTTACCGGATGCGTATTTAGGTTCCAATTAAACCAAAATATGTTTTTTGCTGGCAGCACTAAACTCACCGAAGCCAGAGTTCAGGTATGGTTTAGCAATCGGCGAGCCAGAATGAGAAAGCATCTCAACAGTCAACATTTGCAAGCTTTCAACTCGATGTCTTTACAGCCCACGTTTGGTCCATCGCAATATCCACCTCCTCCATCAGTTCCTCATTCGGAGGTTACCACTAATTTCACTTCGCAAAGTAAGTGTGCATGATGGATTTTTTTTCTAACAAGCTGTAATTATAAAAATGAACGAAATTCATGTAAACTGGTTACATAAATGTGAGACAGTCCCCTTCATTCAAAAACAAACATTCATGTTGTATTTATTAACCCTGAAAATGAAATCGAAATACCATTTTTCAACCACTATGATTGAACTATGTGCTCGTTTTGTTAAGTATAAATTGTCAATTCTTGCGTAACTGCTATTTTTCGCGCAGACCGGATTCGACGTTATCGTTATATGGTTTTCATTACAATAGAAAGTATGATTAACCAAGGGAGTTGCGTACAATAGGGGGAATTATTAATGTTAATGGTTGGAAAACTTGTGATATATGTAGTGTATCTCGTGTACTTCCGATAACATCCAATGGTAAAGCGTGTATTCTGTTTTCCAACCCTCGTACTTGTCTTTACTGTCATTACGTTATTAATTATGTTGAATTTCCCGCTTATTTTTTCGAGTTTTTTCCCATTGTCAAATAGAATGATTTTTTTTTCAATGTTAATTCAATGAACGGATCACTTCTGACGGCGAAATTTTGCTTCACCAAAAATAGACAAGAGATAAAGTTCTCATATGAGAATTGCCCTGAACGCGAAATTATGTAATGAGTCCAGATTCTTTATACGGTCTTCTCAAGCCGTAAGTTTAAATTTCAATTCCGTGAATAGTGCGTAAAAAAAGGGTGTTTTGTGTTGATCAATTCTAGCCTACTTTACCTATATGAGATCAACACATTAAAGATAAACTATTATTAATAGAATATTATTGTACAGAATGGCGTATAATTTCATTATACAGAAACTTGTTATAAGGATAGGATGCTATCATTAAATTTACACCTAGCGGTCATCTTCGTTCCCACATGGATATAAAATGCTGACTCATTTTTATAGCAATACATATTAGCCATATCTGACTAATGCACATATAAACGCGGTTAATATAACTTTAACCTAGCTGTAGGGTTCGTGTGAACACTCCTGTGACGAATGTATTTTATCACTTCCAAAAATACGGAAGTGATATCGTACACGATTGATCTCAGTTTTCGATTACCATATCAACAACGAATATAAGATTTTTCAATAATTTAATATCTTAATTTCAGATCATACCACATCTTGGACACCACAAACTGCCACTTATCCAACCTCCAGCCCTTTGGGTGGTTATAATTCAATGTACTCTAGTACAGGATCCGTATCAGGCGTTGCTAGCGATGGTGTCTCACAATTTCCAGGATATTCAACACAAACCAGTCACTGTTCTGTACCACCGATACCGACGCAACATCCTACCTGGTCCAGACATCAGAGCTCTGCCAAACTAGAGCCACTGTCACCATGGTCTGATAATTATAAGTAAGTATCTAGTAGGTACTAAAATTACATTTTAATTGCCATAACAGCAGGTCTAAGTTATAGATATTTGTGAAATTTCAGTTTATTCCAAACCGGAAGTCAAATGTACAATTCTAGTTCAAATTTAGCGCCTCATTCACCAACAGAAGCGAAATCAGGTTACCCTTATTTTGGTCAATTGAGTAGCGTCGAAGCTGGTGTGGTTTGCGGGCGAATTCATTGATGTGATTTTTTTTAATTTATGTGTTTTACTTGTCAGAGTTTACTGATGTGTGTTTAGCCAAAGATTTGTTTTATATTCTTTTAGATGCATTGTAAAGTAATTATTTTTTGTAGTGTAAAAATTATTGATAAAAAATTGTCACCGTTGTATGCTTATGTATAACATGTAATTGCACTACACGTGAAGACTGATGTAAAATTAAATTCAAATAAATTGCCTATTCATTTTTGCGTTTGATGTTTTTTTTTAATAAATTGAGATGTTCATCTATAGGTAATTTGGTATTAGGTAGAATAGGTACCTACTAGAAAGTAAGTAGGTAAAGTAGTATTATCGGTGGTGTCAAAATCAACAAATCATTTTCTAATTCATGTAATCTACCGGTTGATCGGATAATCTTAGCCCCCCCTCTCTCTAAAAAGTTAAAAATTTTTATGCCACAAAAGTGAATTGGTACCAATGCTAATCAAATGTAAACAATAAAATGGAATGATTTGATTTGATAATTGATATTTCTGTGTTACCAACCCACTTTATGCGGCACAAAAATTCGTTACTTTTTAGACTACTCGTAGGAGACTAAGATCATTCGATCACCTATAGAATACCTATAGCACACGTGTTGCCATGTCAGATATCGAATCAAACGTGTGGCAACATTGCATCTATTATGGTTTTCTACTCGGTTTTGCGTTTAAAACATTAGCGGTGAATTTGTGAATGAAATCACTTTCAGGTAGAAAATGTTGGTAATAGGTAAGTTATGATGAGAAATGAGTTCGTAATGTTGCTTACTTGCGCATATAAATCTACCGTCTACGTTGAATGTTGTCACATTTACAAGTTAAGTATAATTTTTGCATTAGAAAGTGCTATAAACGATCCTTTGTCAATCGCTGTTAGCTTTATTCTCGACAGAAAAAGACCGCGCAAAATTAAGACTACATATAACATAATGAATACTATCGATACATATATGCATAAAACAATGTCGTCGCCAACAATTTTCATAATGCGCTCTAAGTGGGGAGCAACCAGGGAGCAACATGGAGTTATTGAAACCATCGTACATTCATCGTACATTCCCATTATTTTGACATGGTATCATAGCTGTTCTTCATTATTATTACAGACGTTAAAATTTTTGGGCTCGCGCTCTGGTGGTTTTATTTATTAAACCTTTATTTTTGGATCTAGTTTCAACTTTTATTTTTAGATCTAGTTTCGAGTTGAAAATTTAGCTTCTCACAAAAAATGATAAACAAATAGGTACCAGATACAATTACTAACGTAAAATATGCTGGGCTTATTGGTAGGCCTAAGTAATTTAGAATAAATCTCGTGAATATTCTTTAATTTCAAAAAATACCTCCGCTTTGACCGTGGTCAGGTAATTTATGATGCCTTTGGCTTTACACTCATATTGCGAAATATGCTATTAAAATATAACTGTATCAAATTCTTTTACGACCCAATATTACACAGTCCAGATTTATAACGGGCAAAACTAAATAACATGACCGACAAAAATCACATAATCATTCTGTATTAGCGCTATTACAGACGAACCTTTACCACTATGGTATATTTTGCGTAATTACACCGATTTCACGCACTTCTTTATTGACACATAGGTAAACAATTCTTCAACCCATTGATGAAAAATCAAGATAAACATCCTACCAAGAAAATCTTCGCCAAAGTATTAATGAACAAGTTTATGCGAATAAAATTTAAAAGCATTTAAACAAGTAATAGTAATAATAACAATAGGTATGTAACAATTTATTTTTTTAAGTATGTAAGTTCATGCATCCGTTACATAGGTACTTACAAGTTATAAGAGATACACAAAAATGAATGCTTAAATGCTCTTAATAGGCGGACATTTTGAAGTTAAAAAGCAAATAAAGCTGAGTCTCGCGACGTCACTTTGCTCAAGTTATAAAAAGAATGAGCTTCAACCTGCCGTATGCCCTATCAGCAGTAACTGAAATTATTACCGGCTTTAGACAAAGGTATAAAAAGTGATTTTATTACCGTGTCGCTGTATGTATCACGTGCGCGTAAAAATTTGCATTAGCTTGGACGTATCTTGCATATTATTTCATTTCTTAATGGGTTACCTGTGTGGGGTACTAAAATTGTTTTTTGTTCGTCTTGATAATAATTTTAATTAATGAAGAGGTCATTTGCGCTCCAACGTAGAATAGAATTATTATTGTTTCTTTAGTTGTAACAAAACTTGGTGAAATGCCGCCCGTCGCTAAACCATTTTCAGCTAATAGCCATTCAAAAATGTTTTGTTTTCTTAACGAATCTTTTTTTAATTTTTTTTTGTTTTTAAATTGATTCCATTTTGCAAAAATCTTTAAAACCAAAATAAATCGTGTACTTACAAAAATCCATAGGTACTTAGTTGCCTAGTACCTAGACTACATACCTACCTACCTACCTACCTATATATTTGTAATGCCCAAGTTTTTTTTTAACTTTTTTAAGTAAAAAAAACAGTTTTTTGTATTTATTGGTAATTTTTTGTGGACTTTTTTCATTATTTTTTGCTAGAAAAATCAAATAGTTCAAGCAAGAGTATCTTACTTTGTATGCATGAGGTAATAATGGATACCTGCGCATTACAACGATTCTAAATTAGATGTTAATGATGGTTTGTTCGAATGATTCATCTTATAAATTGATCACTTTGATCTTGTAATTTGACGATAATTAAATGATCATTAAGGTAGCTTCTGTAAAACGTATGGGTGGTACTGAAACCTCAGCTTCAACTCTTTACTTTCATTTTCTTCTTGATCACTTTCAATGGATGTTTTTTTATCGCTGATAGAATAGGTAAGAAGCTGCGTGCAATAAATGAAATAGTCGACGAGGTCCCGTAAAATACATACGTCTAACATCGAATTCTCAAATTATTAAATAGTATAAAAAGAAATAAAAGAATTTTCAAGATACGGAAAATAAATCAACGAACTATGCGGGGTTTCTGACTTTCATTGAATTTTAAAATTAGTTTGTCAAAGTATTGACATTTGTGTGACATCAGTGAAAGATTTGCAACTATTGATTGGACTTGTGACATCTGTAACAATGAATTATATAAACAAGCCACACTTCATACAACAATTCCTTTTCGAGTAAGCAATTTTTTTATCTACCTGGTTCACTATAATCAGTTGATCAATAACTTTTAGTTTTCAAAATGGGTAATATTTGACGCGAACGTTATTAAAATAGTACAACTTTTCCCAAGGGATGAAGAGTTTCAATCGACCACGAACGATTGACGTTTTTAGATGTCTTACGGACAGATTTTCGTTTGAATAGGTAGTAAAAGAGTGCTCATCTATGAAACAATACAAATCTGTTTCATAAACACCTTTTTTTTGATAACAATTGAAATTTAAAGTGATAAATTAATTCACATGAGCTGCCTGACTCAATAAAATGTTGGTGATTGGTTAAAAAAGAATACAATTTTAAATCACTCTGTCTAACTGGTATCATTGACAGCTTTATTTTCACGATTTATGCTAATAATGTCGTAAAAACTTCGTCGCAATTCCAAGTACTACTTATAATATTATGTTCTTACTTAATGATCTTTTCATAACAACACGAATAATAAATTAAAAGTACCTACTACGTTTGTCAAGTTGCAATATTATGTTTCAAAGAGGAACTCATGGTATCCAACAATACTAGGTATTCAATATTCTGTCTGACTAGTTCCTATCATTTCATAATTTGAAAATTTGTTTGATAGTAAAATAATAATTCTTTGAAATTTTTACTCAAAATAACGAGTGAGTATATAAGAAAAAAAACGATATATATTATATTACCAATAGTAACCAGAAAACAACAAAATTAATACTTTTTTTACGCGAATCAATCCAAAAGAAAAAATTCCAAATTTCATAGACTGAAACACCACGAAGACATTTACTTATTACGCAATTATAAATCATAAAACATTAGACGAAGATATATTACGACTTACTTAATGTTACACACTGGATCGAGACTAAGTATAACATTAGTTGATACACCTCAGAGGTGTGCTGGTGATTATAGTTTGTATGTGTGCTCTTTATTTTCCGCATTCATGATGATTACAACTTTGAAGATTCATGTTATGAGACCTGTAATACAAAATCCGACAACACGCCCACATGTTTTGAATTCGGAGGGTCAAATTTTATATACACAGTTTTACCTGATGGATAAACGACCAAAATTCTTCAAATGAAAAGGACGCATTTGAAAAGATCAATCCTTTCATATTCGTTCTTAGAAAAATTTCTTATAAAGCGGTTTCAATTTTTTGTAAATTGCACTTTGAACTATGTTTTCTCTTTTTTGTTTCATCACGAAGTAACAATTATTTGCAACAGAACTACCTATTCACTCATATGTACCGCATTTTGGTCATTAAATGATAGTTCATCCCCTTCATCCCTGAGTTAGGCACTCGAACGAATTTTTCATCTTTCACTTTCAATATTTTCTCATGATTGGACAAAACTACATAAGAATGTGGCTTAATTGTTGTTTTGACGCATCGAAAAACACAATAGAGTAAGAATATAGATGCTTCAAAATCTAAAAACAACTTTATATAACATCTTGTTTCTTTTACATTTATAAGTATCACGCAGGATTACCTCTTGAAAAACTTTAACCGCGACAATACGGGTAGCAAAGTTTTTATTTATCAGTAAAGTTTTTGGGGGAAAAATATCTCGTGTTAGTTCCGATGTTCCATGTATTTGAAAATTCTCTATTAAATTGTCAAATCTTCATGAATCAAAATTAATCCCACCAATTTCCAATTCGACTTGACATCAACTTATTTCAATTCTATACACCTAAAACTTTAAAATTTAAGTTGTCGAGCAATTTTATAGAAGAAAAACGAATTGCCGTAGTTTCACATCCCTACGTACCTTACCTGCCTGTTACATAATACGTAAACGTATACGATATCCATCCAAAAAATATCGGTGAAAACATTTGGAAAAACGGAAAACACATGTGGCTTTTTTTCTCGTTGAAAATTGGTAGTGAGAAGCTTTTTTTTTATCCCTCTTCAACTCTTTTCAATTGAAGAATCAGTTCAGTTATTATTCGATAATTTACACTTGCATGTGTAGTGTGTACATTGTGTACTTATCTATAATCTAACACCTATATAATAAATTATTTGAAAAGATTCACGTGGTTAATTATCAATTGTTAATTCCACTATCTTCGAGTGGTGGTCTCGGGTAAAACAATTGTTACGAAGGATGAAGGGCCTATCGTTGGCTTATCACACTTCGGTTAGTATTCTTGACGTCATAATAAGAAATGAGAAACGTAACTGATAAGGGAAATTCCTTTTGAAAATAATTCTGTTTCTTACACAATTCTGTTGATTTGATGATTTGATAAGTATTAATACGTATATAAAAATTAGCGCGAGTCGAAAGTGCAACGTGCAAATATACTTTAGAATTAGTCCATTCCATTGAAGCAGTAACTATGTAAGTACTTTTACACTTCTATATCCAAATATCATTGATTTTATGCTTGCTTTTTTACTTATACTTGAAGTTTAAATAGGTACTTTGGTACTACGAACCTGAAATTCCAATGATTAATTAAGAAGTAAGCATCTGTAATGATAATTGAATTCTGATGCGAGTCATGCTATCGAAGTTCGTTATGTCGCATACCTTGATATCTTTTTAAACACGAGTACACGATGCATTAAACGTCCTTTAGATAAAGCGTTTATTTCAAGTACGTGGATAATCCTTGAGAAAAAAATTCAAAATAGGTAAATTTTCAAGGCATAAAGTGGAACACCTCAAAAAAAAAAAAAAATCCTTTACGCGAATTTATTAAAACTGTAAAAGAACATTCCGGAATTCCTACAGTTCGTATAACATTCTAATGCGAGACGATATGAAACTAAGCGTTTAATTTTTCCGGTATAAATTTTCAAATTAAGAATTTAATAACTTCGAAACGTTTTCCGCATCTGAACGTCAAGATATTCTGACTGTTGATTGTTCAACGGACGGAAAAAATGAAAAATAAATTCATCATGTAATTTATAAATTTTCAACGAGCTTTCGCCGAGCATTCGTGCTGAAACGTGTATTCGATTGTTGAATGAAAGAAAATTAAGGCCAACGGGTCGCCATTTTTATATGATAATATATTTACGCCAAAATGAGGGATATTTCGTAGGGAGACCTGAAAGCGGGACGATTTTCGCAAGGGATTCGCTTGTCACCTCTTCTTTTTCGAATGACTCACGTGAATAAAGCGCCGCAATGGATTCGACGCGGTACTGGTTTTCAATCATTGCAGCTGGCGGGCTGCACCGTAGTCTATGTGCATTTTCAAGCCACGGCCATGTTTCCTAAGTACAGCAGGGAACAGTCGGATTCATTTATGAGCCATTGCATTTCGTACTATAAGCCGCTAAATAACAAATACATATGACATACCCGTCTTTTACTTTTTTCTCGATTATTTTTATTTAATGTCCCGTGCTACTTTATTCGTTTCCGCTTTTATTACGAGCCTTTCAATTTGGCTTTTCCTCGTTTCGACAAACGACAATATACTTGAAGTTTTCCTCGTATCGTTTGATCGTATTTAGTCTTTAGGTGTATCTGTAATTTTCCTAAGTAGCCTACCTATGATTTTTGAATTGTGTGTCTCTTATCTATGTGCTCTATCGTTTTCTTTTATTTCCAGTTATTTTAAGCTCACTTTTGAGACTAAGCGTCAGTTTTCATATTAAGATAAATGTTATTATTTCTGACCAAGGTTTAGATAATTATCTTCTCTTGCTCTGGTGAAATTTTCGAAGGAAGATGGCAAAAATTTTCTAATTTTCTAATTCAACCGCCTCTGGCATGCCTATAGTCATTGTCACTGTACAGGCGTTAAAATAAAATAAAAAAAATAAAAATGAAAAATTTAGCGCCTCGGACTGCAATTTCTACAACCTGTAGTGAAATCCATCACTGGCTAAGGATATATTTTATATTTTCTAAAATTGAGCTTTTTCACCTTTCTAGTCATTGAGCAATGTATTCTTGGGCAAAATTGTAAGTTTTGACTATGCAGCAATTTCAGTTTTGAAATAAACTTGAAAATGGAGATTGGAAGAATCCACAAAATTTTACTTATTATAGCACACTCAAAGTTACTTCAAATTGTAGTCCTTAGCTATATACATCAAATTCACATAAAATTAAAGTGCACAACATATTTTTAAATTCTTTTCCTAAGAAAATCCTGTAAATTTTCAAAATGAGAAATTGTTTTATTTTGTTGATTTCTTTTTTCCATTGTTTAAAGCATTCAATTTTTTTTTCAATTTTTTTCAAGTAAAAATTTAAATTACACATTGATTGAATTTAGCATTTAAATTCACTTGTTTTGATATTTCCATAAATTTGGACTGTCTTAAAACAATGCCGAGTAATGGGAGTTGATATTCGTATTATAAATGTTCAAGGTCGTGAGGAGCATTTTTTGAAATGATAAATATCAGGTATGACGTTAGTTTTTTGTGTGAACCGGAGGGAACGTGTGGTTGTGTGTGTATGTAAATTTGTATCTAATTAAGCGAAATCTACAACAATAGGAAGATAAACAAGAAACTGAAAAGAAAAAAGATAATGCGAATTTTCACTTGTGTACTTATTCAGGTTTAGGAATTCTTTGGTTTTTTAACTTCTTTTGCTGGGAAATCGCTTTGTTTTTAATCAATCGTACTATGGATTAATCGATGTTGTATATTGTGTAGTTATACACGATCGATAACCATTCATCATTGGAATGTTTACATTGCTGCTAACAAGTTGGACGAATTGATGATTTTTTGTCTGCTCAAAACGATTAATATCAACTTGTACTACATGTATTCTCTTGATCACAGACAGTTGATTAATTCTGTTGGTAGATTTGAATTCGCTCCGAACGAGGTACTGATTTATGTGACTCGCCCTTTTGATGATATTTCGAAAATACTGTTTTTGGAAACCTCTCATTGCGAAAACACAGCCTATAATTAGGACGTGAAATATTTTCTGCTGTCGTTTAAAGTGAAGGAGCATTTATTCGCGATAAATTTTCTTTTTCGTGTGAATGATATGTTAAATCGAAGCGGTGAAATTTTACATGTTTCGTGTTTCTGCGATGAATCGAATTTTGTACGTGTACTCGTAATTAGATATTTTTTCGTATTGAATCAGTAAAATTCAAGTAATTACTGGAAATACAAATTACTCAAGTTTTGGTATATTCTATGGTATAAAATTGACGTTACTAAATCAATGTCCATGTATCTATTCTCATTACTTTAAACATAAAAACTAATTCAGTTTATCGCGAGATTAATTTCTATGAGAAATTAATTTAAAACGCTTGTCACATTATGTCAATTTTCTGTTCGACGAAACCGCCATCATACCAAAATACAAAATAGCGGTGCAAGGTTAAAAGATGAATTTTTTTATTGAAAAAAGGTAGGTTTCACAATACCACACACGCCAACTATGTATGAACGAAGACGGAGAATGTACACAGAAAAATTAAGAACCGATGCGGAAAACTAAAAAAAAAACGTACAGCGATGGGTTACTCGAAAGAGCATGTTTTAGTACGTGTCATAAGCGCTAATTTGTTTGATAGATTTACGAGGGCTTCGTCGTTTGCTGGCTATTCCGAAGCGCGGTTGATCTGACGTTTAACAAATACGCCTCATTTGTGATCGAAATTAATAATAATTCCCCTCTCGGCTGGCGGGTGTTCGAAATACAGGAGAAAAAAAATCAATTAAACTTGTTTTGTAATTTAGTTTCAGGTTGAAAGTATTGCATGCCGAAGGAAGCGCGCGTGAGGTATGCGAGTGGCCGTTGATTTATGGGGCTTGCCCTCATAAATTCATCATGTTGAAGCGAATACACTTCACCCTGCGTATCATCTGATGTATAGGTTTTGGCATTGGTGACAGAATTTTCGAATCGTTTAAACGTTTGTTCTTTTTGAAAACATTTTACATTTGTTATGTATATACTTTGATTAGAAACCGATGCCGGTAGAATTTTTTAATGGTAAAATGATACAAATTTGTATAAATATGTCTTCTTTTCGTGCCCAATGCAATCAGCTAATCAACGTTTACGCCTCTTGTGCCGATGTAGGTGGTTCTGATGTGATTAGGGGAAATTATCTCAAATTAATTTCAATTTCACGGGGTATTTCACGCGTCAATGTAGTCATTTAATATAACTAGATCTTGTTTAAAGTAGAATTTTTGTAAAACGCTTTGATAATTTGGATACTGAAAATTATTTCTTTAGTTTTATCCAAACATCTTTATATTGATTCGGTATTTTTGTTCTTATTATTTCTTCCTTGAATTTTGCATTAATTACTAGACATTGCGATGGAACTATCAAACTTGCAATTCAAGCTTTTACACATATTCTTGTTTATCGTGATTTTTTCAACTCAGTACCGTATACAGGCCAGGGGCTGAAACCAATACAAATGTTGGTTTTGGTTTCGGTTTTGTTTCAAGCGCGTTTCGGTTTTCGGTTTTTTGGTTTCAATCCTAATTTGATTGATTTTGGTTACGGTAACGGTTATGGTTTTTATCATGTATTTATACTAGTTTCTGATAGGGTAAAAAAACACCTAAAAATGATCAGCATAGTAATAAAAAATAAAAAATAAAAAAAACACTTTTCACTGACAGCACCTTTAAAAAGCAAAAACAGCTCAAGACATGTTGAAAATCTATTAGAAATTAACATACAAAACCCAAAAATAATAAATCAAAATGTATTTGAATTGAAATCAATAAATCATCGAATTTACCATCATTGGTTTTGAAAAAGAAGTAAATGAACGGAAGCAAGTCACAGGATATCCAATTTCACTAGGTAATTAGGTACTGGTGCAGCTAAAATTAAAAAAAAAAAAAAAAACGCTTAAAAAGTAGAAAAATTAGATATTGATAAAGTGGGATTTGTTTTGGTTTTGATTCTCTGCAGTAGCTGGTTTTGGTTTTGGGATTTGTGTTACTTTTTAAGAGGTATTGGTTTTGGTTATCGAATGATTTTTCTGGTTTGCCAGATTTTGGTTTCTGGTTTAGTTCCAGTCCCTAATCCAGGCCTTTTTTGTCACTTCTTTTTTGGGGGCACCCTAATTCTCGAAAGCTCAAGTTCATAATTTTTTGTACCCCCTCTCCACCTCTTGTACTGCGTTTTGAAGAAAAAATCGAAATTAATTATTTTTCGAAATTGCCTTTGATGGCCATGCTCTCGCGTGCCCCCACAAAAAAAGCCCGGACCGTATCTATACACGAGAAATTACGGTCCGCCATTCTTATAAATTCAAGTCGAGCAGAAAATCTGGATTTGCATGGTTGTTGATTTTTTACTGACGTAATTTTTGTAATAGATTTATTTTCGGTAGAGATTACGAATTGCATAATTTAGGTAGGTACTCGAAAGTAGCTTTGTCAATTTCTTCGCTTATAAAAAATATTAAAGAAAGGAAAATTCAAATTAAAAACGAACGAAAAGAAATAAAAATTTGAAGGCGAAATTGAGTGCAGGTTGTTCAATACTGTATTCTTGGCAAAATGAAGTAATCAATCAAAGCGTAACTTCGATACTCACTTCTGATAAGAAGCTAACCATTTTCCTTGAAATAACAAGTTCTTTGTGAACTCATCGAAATTCTCTCTACGTTTTCCTAAAGTTGGCTAAATTGTTTCTTCAGACTTTTTTTTTCACCTTGCCGAAAAGGTACGAGCAAACAGAGTATGAAATTTGATCCGATTCGAGTCTCTCATTTGTGAAATGCCGCTGTATCGAAAAGTAACGCGGTGTGGTTTGTTTTCTTACTGAGCATGTCCTGTAACGAAAAACCGTTTAAAAGACGCCTAACCATGTCGGCTAATTTGGGACGGAAAATTTGATAGGGTATATGGCCTATTATACTGTTACCGACTTCTCGGGCGTTTTTCTCGCGCACCGTAATAATTCGTACCATTATCGTCATTTATAAGCGTTCAACAACGGTTAAATTAACCTTTAAAATTGATACTTTCGGGTTTTGTATGCTCTATAAAAAATTACAAAATGGTGAAAATTGGCGTAGGTATGAAATCCGTAATGTACATATCGAAGCGGCGCAAATAATGGGAATCGTTATCGTGTCAAATTCAAATAACGAATCAATTTAGCTTTCGTATTTTCGATGTACGACTATACGAATTAATCGGCAAGGAAGATACGAAAATAGTAAAGGTTACTACGAAGGAGATAGTTGAAAAAAGAAATTCAAAAAGAAAGTTTTTTTCACCAAGGACGGAACTGCAAAGGAATATAATTACGGAAATTTTTCTCTATAAAATTAATGACATTTTTCCGTTAAAAAGGAATTTTTTGCGGCATGAATAGAAGCTTATTCTATACATGAGGATGTTTACGAATAATTTCTCGTTTAAATGGAAAACGCTGTTAAGTGGAGGTGTACCGGTTGACGACGCTTAAAAAAGGTAGCTTTACGCCTTTGCCGTAAACTTCGGTGAATGATAGCATTTCCTTTATAACTCGGTGTGTGAATTTTATCGTTAATTTCTTTCAATTCGATGTTCATTAAATTCACTCGTTGCCTTTTCACAGTGAATATTACAAAAGTTCCTACAAATTAACTTATTCTTACCTTATTCGAATCATCGAATGTTACAAGAGAAATGAACTTATTTTCTAAGAACCTGGGGGTTATTTAAAGCGTAATAATTTTACTCGAAGGTTTTTCGAAATGAAATTTCTTCAAAGAAGTCCCATTGATGAGCGTTTTTTACTTGGAAAAATTTGTATACCGAGTTGAGAAGTGTATTAATTTAGGTTGTTAAAGGCTTAACGCCAGATACGAGCATCTTCTAAAATATTTGTAAAAGAAGTAGATAAACGTTGAAAATTTTCAATTAACGTTTATAAAAAAAAAGGAACAAAATATTTACAAATAAAATCCGAAGAAATTTAATTACATCGAGGTATTATCGATTACGTGTCTGAAATTTTATAAATAACTAAAATAAACACCGAAAATTTTCTCAACATTGTATAATCTCATTTATAAAAGTGAAAATTTTCCTCGTTTTCCATTCGAGTGTAGCTTTAGTGAAAAAAAAAAGAGGTTATAGATTTTTCATTAAATTTTGTTTCATGTTGTAAATCGATGAATCACTTTAATTCGTGCCTTGTGACCATTTAATAATTTTTTATGTTACTAAATTTTTTAATCACACCTGATTGTTATTAATTTGCAACAGTGATAAATTACTGTCACCTTTCATTTCAGAAAATCAAAATGGCGCACGTTCTAATACTAAATGAATTGAGAACTATTTAATTTTCCTTTAATAAAGTATAGGCGAAGTGTATGTAGAAAAAGTAATTAAAAAAATTGCTCAGCCTTTTTAGCATCGAGAAGAACGTTGGATTATTAAATTGCGAGTTTCTGACCACAGACAAATATTTTCGACGTGAACCGTCGTCATCGATGATTGACGATATTTATAATTAAAGCTGAAAAATTATTTTCGGTTTTACAAACACATATGTAGTATAAGCTCCCCTTTACATATTTTAATAGGATGTCACTTGAAGTCGTAGTAGCGAATGCGAACAAATCGTGCATATATTCGTTGCAATATAAGGGTACACGCACGATTTATGCCATTCAGAAAAAATCTACAAAGGACCTACGAATCAAAGAAGCTTTCGCGATCGCTTGCCTTTGATAAATGATTAACGTCGCAAAGACAACGACCTAAATCCCCCTTGCCCAGTTGTACCCTGTTATACGGTGATTTTAATACGCGAATCTGTAACGAATTTCTTGTCTCGATTTCAAGCTAGTAGCACGCCGGCAACCTCCCTTACGCATCCCTTCCCATATAAATGTGTTATTTGAACTTGCCTACTGACTCAGTTCTCACACAGTGTTTATTTTTCTGTTCGACGTGGCGCGTTCATTAATCATTAAAAAATTAATTCCCCCTCGCGATATTTTTTTATGTTTTTCGAATCGCAATCTATCGATCATATCGAAATTAGAAATTCGCTCGAAATTAAAAGTCAAACTTTAAACGAGCAATTCTCCACGATGATAATGATACTTATACAGTGGCATAATACCTGTATCTACTAGTTTATGGAAAAATTGACGAATGGCCTCGTTCCATATTATTTATTGTAGCATTGCGGTCTGGTTATTACTTACCATTAGGTGTCAGTGATATATGTTATTGAATATTCGCCCTGTGTAGTGTACTTCATCATTTACATTTTTGCACCTCGGTTATAACTTGGCCGCATTTTACTTCGTGTTGGAGATATATTTTATAAATTTTTTCAGCCTTACGATAGCTTACTAGGTTGGATAAAATACGATTAGAATATTCGGCGTTCTTTATTGTTGTGATAAAATGTTAAAACTTTCTTGAACAGAATAAAGATTTTTTTCCATGGAAACTACGTAGATATTTTCTCACTACTAGATGAAATACCTGCGAAATTTTTCGTTACATGATATCGGTAACTTTTTCATATTTTTGTTTTTTCCCCTAAAGAATTTGTGAAATTTCTTTAGCAAAATTTCAGGGTATTTGTGAAGTTCAAGAATTTTGTGAAATCGTGAAATCGTGAAATATTTCGATTACCGATTCCCTTTTCTTGGAACATTCCATTGAGGTATTGAAAAATCTATTTATAATAAAGTGAAGTGAAATCTTTAATATCTTGCATTTTGGTATTTTTTAGTCTCCCCGTGATGATCGTTTTTTTTCACACATGCAGTAGCAGATTTCCCTAAACGCTGACTACACTGCAGCGAAAAGCGGCAAATTTTCAGAGACGGCAAGTTCTTGGGTGATTAATTTTTGTAAAAATTCAAAAAATTTCTATATATTGGTATTTTTATTCCTCGGCTTGCATGCTCTACCTACTCCATAAAAATTACAATAGATCATCTCCTCATTCATTGTCCACTTTACATCCGACTTATAAATAGAATAAAATTTCCTTTTACATTAAAAACTCTATTATCTGATGCTACAATATCCATGCTTTTCCAATTCTTAAATTTCTCCAATCTTCTCCTAAAAATCTAAAAACCTCCTTCCTTGTCATGTCTCTGGCCTACGCAGCGGTACATGGCACATTACACTAAAATAATTTTTGATGAATATTTTTCATCGAGAATTTTCAAGGTGATTGATAAAAAGTTCAAAGTATTTGTTCTGTAATTCTAAAATTGTTTTATAACTTCGTAGCTCGCAGTAAATAATAAAAAGTTACTTAAGATCTCGAATATGTCAGAAAATAAGCTCAAGGAGTTGGCATATGCAACTAGTCCGATATCCTCGATTTTGTAAACTCAGAAGAAATTATTAGCGAATTTGCGCATCTAAATATCTATAGAAAAATTTAACGAATTGTTATATACGTTTTCTTAATGAATTTTTTCAAATATTTGCGTGCCATTTTTCAACATCTCAGAGGTGAGCACTAAAGGTTGATTTGGGAGAAAATTCAAAAAGGCGACGGAGATGTAGGTATGTAACACACTTCGATACACCGCTATATCGACTAGGAAACCAAACCATATTATTGTAGGCGCAAATTTCTCATTGAATGGCTGCTCAGTGTAAAATATACCCAAGATTAAACGTCCGGAAAGGTTGTAATTTCATCAAAACTCTTTTATTCGCGCCGCCGAATACGAAACGATTGAGATTCAAAAAAAAGTACGATATCAGCTTCTTCGGAGGTCTCTTTAAAAGTTGGTAATCCACAATGGAAAGGGTCTTTAACGATTTTAACTTATTTGTTCGCCTAATTCACGGTCATTTAGCGAAAAGGTTCGAAACTAAAGCCACCCACCCTCGGTCGCATGCACATGTACCCATATGTATAGGCACACACGCATGCCCAGCTGATCCGAATCGTCACGCGAGTTATAAATTTATAATATGCGGCGAAAAGCGAAATTTATCATAGCGATTATAAAAGATAAGTCGTTGTATGATAGCCGGTTTATGGAAAATTTGTTCCGGACTTTAAGGTGATTTTTGGCAGAAGTCTGCGTATAGATTCATCACTCGACGTTCACGTTTATCACCTGCTTTCGTACGGACAAAAAAATACGTAAAGAATACGCATATCGGTGGCACGAAAACGGAAAAAAAAAAGGATGAAAATCTTAAAAGGCGATTCATCATAGTAACACTCGTAGGTGTTTTAATTACCGAAGGATGAAATTTTTTTAAATTATTCACGGCCCTGGTGCGATAATACATAAGATGTATTTATAAATGGAACAATAGAATCATCACAGCAATACCGAAATTTCCATCTTGGAAGAGACCGAAAATAAATCAACGCTCTACAAAATACGTGGTATCAATTTGAGAAAACAAAAAAGAAAGAAAAATCATTAAAATCCAAACAAACCGCAATTAGTTCACAAGCGAGGAAAATAAATTAACGTCAGCAATAAAGTGGTATTCCTTTTGACATTGTCGCTACAAAAACATGATTGGTTCATGGTTGGAATGGAGGACGTTTTGTTAACTTACATGTATATAAGTAATTTACATAAATATAGATGATAAACAAGCGACAATTTTCAAAGCTAAACCTTACTCCCCACCCTATAACTCGCTAATATATCGATTTATTTTAACAATAGCAGGCGTAACTAAAAAGTTGCCTATTTAATATTAGCGCTTAATATTGCCTAAGAATTCACTTAGCACATCCCATTTTTAATTAGTTGCCATATTAGTCCCAATATATGCAGATGGATCCTCTGTATAGAAATATACTCATGCGCTCGTTCATACTACATCGTCTACTACGTATTTGATATGGAAGTTTTTTCATTTCTGCGATTACTTTCGTATTTATGAAGTTAGTTTGAAAGCCTACGAGTTAATTCAAAAAGCGTTAATTTTTACACTCCTAATTGAAATTCTGAAAGATTAACGAATATAAAAACGATGAAAAAAATATACTTAATGGAGATTAATTCTTTCTTTTGAAATTTTTCCAAGCACGAAAATCGTAAAAAGTCAACTTTCTCCTTAAAAATATAAACGGTCCTTTGTCGTTAACGTGTTAAAAGTTCATTAGATGGCTTTTATTTTAGTTTCATTAATTTCTTGAAATTTAAAAATCAATAATTTTATACTTTTCTATATTATACAGTCCACTTACGTTTAATATTCCGAGTGGATGCGAATAAATTTTATTTATGTATCTACATACAACCCAAATCTACTTCATATTTAAATAATCTCTATATTCAGGATTTATTATTCGCTATGTAATTTTTTCTAGTCAAAATGCCGAATTATTCAATAGTTGCTAATATTTATTTCGTTGAAGTTATTTCGATTTGAGGCTCGTTAATAACTATAATTTTAAATACATATCTGTTTTAAACGAAAGTTGATAATGTACTTTAAACACGAGGATTTTCTTCAAGTGTAAAATTTTGAGATAATCGTAATCTAAGTCTTTCAACTATCGAATTTACAATTAGAGAAATGCCAATTAGAATAAATTTTCACAATTCGCAGTACCATTCATTAATGCTTTTACTATGCATTATCTTGTAGAAATTTTTCATAATTGATGAACATGTTTTTTCAAATTTTAAAAAAACGTGTTGCAGTAGAGGTTGCCTCGTCGGGCGTTGGGAGTGCCACCAGTAGCGGTGTTCCTGGCGCCATTGAAAACTAAATCCTCGCTCCTACGAAATAGAGTTTTTTTTTGTTTTGATATTTTAAGTAAAAAGAGTTTTTTTTTGTTTTTATAAGCGATCATAGTAAAAGTGATTGTAATAAATGTGTTAATAATTGAAATAATTTGGAGAGATCATTTAATGTTACCATTTCAAATGAAAACTACTTGAAGGTAGTAAAAAGTCAACCTACATTTTCATGGAGAAATTCTTCATCTACGTTTTTCAAATATATGTTTTTTAATCGAAAATAACCGATTGCAAGTTACGTTGTGTGTGTGTGGAAGGGAGGGGAGGATAACCGTGAAGACCATGCGATCAAAACGAGCTTGCGTCTTATTAAAATTTTCTGAAGCTCTTCCCATTGCCTTTGTAACCTAACGAATAAATTTATATAAACCTTCTTTAAATTCAAAGCATTACAAATGTAGTTAACATTAATCAAGAAATACAATGAATAATGGAGAACTCACGAAAGTCAAACGAAGAGTCTCGAAGATCATTTCTATAGGTAAACATACAATTCAACCACAACACGATTAAACACTTTCGGTATAAAGTTTGATGGGTTTTTCCATATCTCTCGATAAGACAAATACACGAATTAGTAATAATTTATACAAAATTGGGCTCTTTCAGATTCATTATTAACTTGTTAGAAGTCTACAAAAATTTCCGACTTGTTTTCCCCTTCCATTTCGTTTTCCATTTTCTTCAGTGTAAATTTCTTATTTTTCTCTTTTTTGTAAGACACAAGAGTGAAAAAAAAATCAAAGGCATTTATACAAAAACGCCGACTGTGCCAGACGTCTTGTGAATAGAATTCGTTAAAATTGAAAAGAGGCATGCTCCGGCAAGCTCCATTGATGGCATTAGCATACTGTACTGCCAAAACACACACGCGTTCGATTCTTTTATGAAAAAAGTACTGTACACTCGAGGTACGATCGGAAGATAAAATCGGAATTTTAATAGTTAAAGAGTATTCCGATGTGTGGTAGATATGTTGTTATTATTATAATGTATAGTGTCCAAAGAGGTGCGATTAGCGGGTGTATTAGGCGTGTCCGAAGCAATTAGTGATCTTTGTGTCTAGAACTGTCGGCGGCTCGCTGATTACAAGCTCTGACATGTCTACGCTTGTCGGCAGGCCTTCTACGGCACACGCCCCGTAAACAAGTACAATCGTAGAATCGTATCATCATAGATCCCAAAAAATACCTGTTTCCTTGCAGTGAAATTTTTTACACGAAATAGGGGAGAAAATGCAGCGATTAAATTTGTCATGAATTTTGTGACGCTGACGCCAACTCGAACGATTTCTCGTAATAAATCGCTATAAGATTTATTGCCGTGAAATATACACCGAGTATACGGAAGCTTAAAAAATTAATTTTAACCGATGAATTATTCTGGTCGTTATAAAAATCTCTGACTTGAATCCAAAGACACAACGCCCGTGATCGAGTGAAAAATACCTATAATGAGGAAATGCCGAGAATAGACAAATAAATTGAATCGCTATATTCTTAGGTGTTCCACAGAAGCGGTAGCCCGCTGCTTCACATGTAATCCGATTATAAAAGTAAGCTGTCCGGCTACTGCTAAGCAACGTTTTCAGTTTCATATCAATTCTTTAGCTGTTTGGCCGACAATTCCGTTAAAAGTTGCGTTATACTTCTATGCATAAATGCTGTTCTGTATCGAGTAAAATTTCATTACCCTCGTTGCCTAATAGAAAGTTACTTGATCGATGAAATTTTTAATTTTCATAGATATTTTGCAATTACTATCGTAACTGGTTGGTGAAACTGTAAATAAAGAATTCTCTCATTTTAGTGTAGGTAATTCGTTTTTTCTCTTAGTATCTAAAAATAATTGGTAATCCTCGAAGTGACTTGTATCGCTTTAGGCGCGTTGAAGATCCTTTACTCAACAACAAAAGAAAAATAGATTTTTTTTAATATATATTTTCTGAAAATATTTTTCAGATTTTCTCGTATTTTTGTTCATATTATCGAAGAATTTACAGCGAAAGAAAAATGTGTTTCTTTGAAGAAATTTCAGTCTTACAGGTTGACCGAGTAAAAAAAAATACCGGAAAACTTTCATTGTTATTTCAGTCAGTAGAGTAGCGAGACAAAAAGTTGAAAAGAACGGCTGTATATTTTTTTCCAGCAAAAATCGAGCATAAATTTTATGAAAATTGAAAAGTTTTTGAAAAATTGAACGTTTGTGTTTTTCAATCATTTGCTATGCCGTAGGAGATAAACACCCCTGAACCACTTTTACGTTACGATTACACAACTGTAGAAATCCAATGTGGGTTTAAATTTTTACAGTTTTGAAGGCTTCATTTGTTTAGTTTTGTAATATAAGAAGCGAATATAAGTGAAAATGGAATATGCGCTTCTGTACCGTTATGCAATGATAAGTGTAGGTTTAGAAATACTAAACAATCGTAATTAGTTTCTGAGATAGAAAAAGAAAACATGGTCATCAGAGTAAATATATATTAGTAAATGTTTTTTGTTCTTTAGGCATCCACCCTAGCAGATCTTTAGGCATATCTTTCTATGTAATTTAACCACATACAAATTGTTATGAATGGTAATGTGGGTATATATCCTTCGGCATTTAGGAATTATTTAGCACCTTTTCATGTAAGGAATACGTCATATGACATAATAACTCGTTGATATGTGTATACAGTAGAAATATATGAAAAATATTTAGAGATTAACATTATTTTCTAAATTGAATACCTAATGCTTCAAGATGGCGGTAATTTTCACGCAAAGAATGGAATTGTACCGTGTAAATTTACATTCATACTGTATAATGTCACTAAACGACGATGTAAATCGCATTAAGAAAATTATCCGGTTTAATTATTTTTAATCTGGTAATCGTAGTAATTGAATTCAATCGGTTTCCTGTGTCAAATCGTATTAGGCTCGACTTAATTGTTTAAATCAACCCCAACGGATATTAATTATATGTAATTGCGTGTAAGATATTGAAATGGCTGATAATTTACGCCATTTGTGATGTTTTTTGTGAAGTTTTAAAATATTTGTTAAATTAAATATCGGGTTGTGAATTTCCATCATTAAAATTCATTGACCAGCGATATTGTATTCTTTTTTTTGATAACATTTTTTGCTGAATTTTTCATCTTATTTAGGTTACTAACATAAGATCCAGGGCCCGCGATTAATATGTAGAGTGAACGAGAATTCTGCATTTGAGAATTTGCTCAAAATTAATCTCAGTATCTAATGAAAAAGTTTAAAAAAAGAAAAACAATAAACGTATTTAAGGTCATCGATGGTGGTGGAGAGATTAAATCATATTGTTTCGTTATTACATATTCATAATGATTATGAAATCAGCAACATAAATAATTTTATTAATGAATTCATTTTAAAAAATGCTTCAAGAAGTAGTACCTTTAGTATTGAAAAATAATTTGTTAGGTACAAAATTTTTATTGTATTTATTATATTTTTTTATCATTTTAAAATTTTTTGCGTGCCTAAAGAATAAGCTGTTTTTCATGTAGGTTTTATTTTTTCATGATCAAATTCAATAATTTTTATTACTATGATCAAACTTGATCATTTTCATCACTGTTCTCATTTTCCTGTGAGTTTGCTTTTTAATTGAGAATTCGGCTACCTCAAATGAGAACATGTCATATAAGTTTTTGATTTTTAAACCTGCAAAAGAAAACTACCGCTCTTTTTAAACTAAATATTGTAGAATTTGTAGGAGTAGGAACCAGGGCCGGTTTTACGGGGAGGGGGGGTGTTGGGTGTTACCCCCCCCAAGAGGTCAAGCTTTACTCATA
Organism: Maconellicoccus hirsutus; assembly: GCA_003261595.1. Taxonomy (NCBI): domain Eukaryota; kingdom Metazoa; phylum Arthropoda; class Insecta; order Hemiptera; family Pseudococcidae; genus Maconellicoccus; species Maconellicoccus hirsutus. The sequence goes on along the minus strand of QBDW01005431.1, from coordinate 7,320 downwards.
ATTTTTACCTAATTTAAAACACAATATCACTTTTAGTTATCTCTTCTTTAAAAAAAAAAAAATTACTCATAATTTATGGAACCTAACCCCCCCCCAACGAACAATCCTAAAACCGGCCCTGGTAGGAACAAATTTAAAGATTTCGGTAGTTTTTTTATGAGAACGTTTTAAATTTAATAGTTTCTAAAAATTGCCTCTAGTCATTAACCTTACATGTCGTAATAATAAAAATAATTTTGGGATGTTTTTCCCTTTTGCAAAGCGAGTCAAGTACAGTTATTTGGATGGTTAAATTAAAACACTAACTAATCACATTTCAACGCCACTAGCAAAAAAGGAAAATTTTACTTTGGTGATTTTTATCTTTATGTTTTACCTTTGTGAGACGTGGATTTTTCAATTCGGTATTTTTAAAATTTGATACCTACTCTAATTTGAAGTAAATAATAGAACGTAAATTCCTACCTTTTGCTAGATTATGGTTTTGATGTTACCGCCATCTTTTATTTTTTTTATCGGTGCGTTGACTTATGAAATTTGAAATTCGGTCATACGGATTAAGGCGGCGATACATTGGATGACCACGTACGACAATCATCCCTACAGTAATATGACTACAAAGTACAAAGTTGTTTCTTGTTCGGATCTTAGACAGCCTAGCGATTTAATAAGCTTCTCGTATCGCAGCTGTGGAATCAATTTTAACATACCGGTGAATAAATCCTACAGAAGGTATCGTGTCAAAAAAGATCAGCAACGTATTCGCACACCCACGAGGATTAACGTATGTGGTTGATTCGAGTCATACTAAAATGTCGTTTAGGAAAATTGCGGAGGCGGACTTTGGTGAATTATCGAATCAACAGATCATTACGAGTGAAGCGAATTTCGCAGATTACCTGTGCTTGTTTTCATCGCAAAATATCCGGTATACGAGACGAAAAATACGTAACCATCGATCACAATCGGAAGTTCAACATGTGGTAGCCCATGTACTTATTTGTCACAAGGTTCGTGGCTACCGGTGACATAGAGAAGGCCTATTTTAATGAACTGAAACCACCCAGCGGTGTGATTTTAAATTATCGTAACATTTGTCTGAAAATAAAACAGCGATTTAGATTACGTAAAACGTCAAGTAGAAGGAATCCATCCTATTTCACGACAAATATCTCGAATGAAAACGATACAGTGTTCGTATAATAGAAACAATGACGAATATATCTTTGTGAAATGCCGGCACTTTTTTCAGGGGGTTGTTCAATGAGGCCAAATACCTTGACCGATGCCGCCCAACCTGTCGACACGACCGGGGTGGCCTTAAGATATATGGGCTAAACTCATTCATACCTTTCACGCGTTTAAAAACTATTCCGGCAGACTTGTCGGCACCTATATAAAAAAAACTTTGCTTGAATTCAAATCACCACAACAAACATTACCGATACGAAAATTACCGCTACTTCGGGTTATTATGGATATTTCTATTTTGCTAATATCAAAAAAAAATAACGGCAAAGCTATGCGCACGTGAGCGTAAGGAATTTCATTGCTGTACATAATACTCGCGCAAAATTCACGAAATAAATTAGCCGTAATGAAATAGAATTCGTTCAAAGATAAATTTGCTTTAAAATTTTAACCTTGAAGGTTTGCCTGCGTTTCTACCTTTGAAAGTTAAAGCGTTTAAACCACGAATCAAAATGGATATAAAGCATACGTATGAGATCAAGTTTAACTACTCGTAAATTTAACCTCTTAAGGTGTCTTAAGTAGGTAAAGTTTAAAAATTTTTAACCAAAAAGAGCTTTTTGAAAATTTTAAAGAGCATATGTAAAATATATGTTCATATAGACAATTATATTTCACGCGAAAAAAGGTTACAAAGGTTAGTCACCTATTTTAAAATGAATATTTTTCGAACGTTTAGATGAAAGAAAAATGACGAAAGCGTAATAATTGTTTTTCATCGCACAGGGCACAGGTCCACCTCGCTTGAAAAATTTAGAGATCGTTAAAAAAGCACAAGGTGAAGAACATTTAAAAAGCTACCGGAGATAGTTCAACGAACGTTTTATTCGTATATTTTCGCAAATTGGGTAAAAAATGTATTTCTCTGACTGTTTTCTACGGTTAGAATTTCCGTTCAATTTAATACATTGAAAGAAAGACATTTTCAACGAAATTTATACTTCGTTTTCATTGTCGCAAGAAACAACTAATGCTATTTTAAGTTGTTTAACCATAATTAAGAAAATTTTATGCAAATAATTATTACGCCGCTTTCAGGTTTATCGATGGTTTTTATGCGATCGTTGTGCGTAATACGTCGAAATGATGCAAACATTCTTTATACGTTATGATCGAAAATTTTAAACGGTGGATTACGCGATTTTATGTGTTTAAGCGTTTTACTACGAGGATGTGACTTGAAGTTGAGCATTTAACCCTTTTTTGATAACCCCTTCTGCGGTTATCGTTATGTACGCTTTCTTACCCACTGCTTTAAATTCACGTTTTCGCTTTAAACTTAATTTAACCTGAAGTAGGGTAGAAGGTTATGGAGACGAGACTGCGTCCGTTTCGCTTAAAATAAATTTTCGGCGTGAATTTATTTTGGCAGTCTACTCATTGGCGAATACTCTTTGTTTCTTCTATGCTTCGTAAGTCTGCAAAAATAATTTGCAAAAATGTTTACGTTACGTTTAAAACTTGATTCATTTTTCATTTTTTCCTGAAAAAGTAACATACGAGGAGTTTTGTTTGGATTTGCTATATTTTTCAAGAATAAGTCGACGCGTAATTTTATTTTCAGTTTATGTTTAAATGAAATTTTAAAGTTGAAAATTCATTCAGAATTTTTTAAAATGAAGTTTGCGAATTTCCCATGAAATCAAGGGTTTCTTTTTTGAACTATTATTAATGAAACATTACGTCCAAACAGGGACGTACCGAAGGCATTTTCTTGAGAGGGGAAGGAGGGGGGTTATTTATTTTAATTTAAATAGTCTTTTATTTATAGGATTTTTAAGAGAAATAATAATATTTATTTTTATAGTGGATTTTTTTAAATTTTTTTGATATTTGTGATAACTTTATTATATAATTTAAAATTTTTTATTTCAATTTTATTTAATTATAAAATTTTTTTTTAATAATACTATTTTAATGAAGATTTATACATTATTTAGATGTCTTTTCATTAATTTAATTTTGTTTTGTAAATCGATGAAAATTCCAACTCATATTTTCAAAATTCTCTACCTTTCTGATATTTTGTTCATCTAACCACAGTTACCTAACAAATTACCCCCCCCTCCCCCCTCCAATGACTAAATTTTACGTTAAATTGATCATTTTAAAAATTCAATATTTAACATTTACTCGTATTATTTTTCAAAAATGTTTTTCTTTTTTTCTTAACAATATTTAAATAGACAAAATTGAAAATAGAATTGCAAAAATTGAATTGAGGGTGAAATTTTTTTATATCCATTACAATAATATGAAGTTTTTACCATTTTCGAGGTTGTTTGAATTTACCATTTTTTGTTGTTAATTTTAACTACTTAATTCAATTTGCTACTTAAAATACATACATACGAGTACAACAGCTTAATTTTCTCAGCTGTGGGTGAAAAACACCTTGTGGACAAGCTGCCCCCTGCCCCTCCTTTCAGTCCGTCCGTGCGTCCAACGCCACATGGAACCAAAGTTAACGTAAGATTTCTATCGAGCAGAAAAGTTGATAGATTTTTTGGTGGGTGTTTCAATTCTCGCGCCCCTTGTTACGTCGCAGCTCAAGTTACTCGAACATTGCTACACTTTTCTGCATTTTTTTAGAAGAATGTTTTTCATAGAATTACTCGTAAAAAATTTATATCACCTCTTATCACCTTAGAAGGAGAAAATTTTTAATTACTTTAGAAGTTTATTTTTTTACGATACCTATAACATTTAGTTTTATTTTTTCACTCATTTCGTTCAAGCGAAGGGAATTAGTGGTAGTTTTCACTACGAGGGTAAACATTTTTAGGAGCGTAAAAGATGTGAAGCTTTATCGGCACTGAACTTTGAATTTTTGGTTTTTATTAAACACCGGTAAGAAAAAACATGAAGTTTTTTTTTAATTTGCCAACTCAATGTGTGGCTATCCAGCATAAGAGCCATGAAAAGTGAACCCAAACGTAAATCGTTATCTCGAGATGGAAAAATAATTCCCCAGTGTATACTAGGTGCAGAAAATAGATCGTTATAGGTCCACTTTTGACCGGTTAATTCTCCATTGGTGTAACTTTTTAAAAAGCACGTTACATTATTAATCATTTCCCGATAATTTCGGTGTATCTTCGTGTATCTTCGTGTTGAATATTAATCAAGCAACAATGATTTAAAAATTAGCTAATAGCTACCGCAGTAAGCTGAAAATAATTAAAATAAGTCAGAACACGAAGCCGGTTAGAGCCGGCATTTAGCTCGCGATCAAACGAACATGTAAGATTTTTTTTCGTCGAGATTTAATAGTCCGGTGTATTAGTTAAATCGGTTCGATTCTGTTCTGTAAGAGGTCTCCTGGGGTGTAAATGAGCAGGACACCTTTTGTGAATGAATGACACCGTGTGGGGACCACCCGCTGCCCACAAACATGGGTGTCAACGATTCACGATAAATCAAGACTCTTCCTCTGGAAGAGAGACAAACGCGATATGAAAGAATATAGCATTATTACAAACCAAATCGCGCCGTCTTGCGGCAATCAACAGTTCACATGGGGTTTGAGGTGTCCGGTGTTATATGGTTGCGATTTATTGACAATTTTTTTTCTACCCGTACACAGTAATTAAATCGCTAATGCTACCCGATAAAAAAATCCTTTTTGGATTCTTCGCCAGCTACTGATATGTCTGAAAAAGAAGCTAGTCTTTTTAAACTTACTTAACCGGAAGAGGTTAAAAACATGACACAATGGGCGCTTTGCCTTTTACAAAGACCACCGCCAAAGATTTGCCGATCGCCATTCACTTCGTTATTATACCTTTTCGTTATTTAACAACAAATACCTGTATTCATGTCATATAAGAGGATTACACATTCAACATTACAACGGAGTCATGTAACATCGACTCGCAAGTCTGTATGCTAAAATATTTTTATAAAAATTATAAAAAAACCAACCGGTTTCAAATGATAAATAAGTTTTGTAACTGTTTATTTTTTGGATACCAAGCACCATAACACAGTGGTGGAATAGTTCTAAATGTTGCTTGAATCAATTTTCAAAAAGAATAATCGATTTTGAAGATTATGATTCGAATGAACAGGACATCCGGTGTGATTTGTTTATATGCTATCAATGTCTAATAATATCGTTTTTTTTTGCTTTATGGGGTAAATATTTATTTTGAAATACTATAAAATCATATAGAAGGCTAATAAAATAACACCCACAAATATAAATACGTAAATTTATCATTTGTTCGAGATAAAGATTCACTTTTTCAGTGTAAAGTTCCCAAAATAAAATTTGCGAAAAGGAATTACGATTCCCACCGAAGTGAGATCTGCAAAAAGAAATTACGATTGGATTAAAAAATTGTTAGTCATTATACAGTTTTTTTTTAAAATTTTGATCAAGATGTCATTAAAATCATTTTTCTATATTAAAACATTGAAATAACATTAATATTTTTCAATTAATCCATTTCATGATTATATTATCAACCACTTAAAACGATCGCGAAAATTTTATGTATGTTTGTTTTACAAAATTTTAATCAATTACTTTACATTTTTTTTAATTTTCAGTTTAATTTATTTTCTTTGGTAATTATCAGTGAAAAAATCTGAACGTTTTCAATATTTTTCATTCGCTCTTGAAATTACCTACATTTTTTCGGTCTTGGGAGCACTACTGACAAGGGAACCGTTGTAGGTGTTAAATTCGAATTTTGGCGAAACTTGAATATTTAGAAAGAGTGCATCGAAAAACCTCCAAAACTAAATTTTCAGCAGCTAAAGTTCATTTCTTGATTTTTGAGGAATTTTCAAAATTTTCAAAAATATAGCCATATTTTGAAAAATTTGACAGTCAATAATAATTCAAAAGAGTTGAAAAGAGATGAAAAAAAATTCGAAAGGAAACAATTTTTGCTTCATCAAATAAAAAAACCAAGTTGGGGTCAAAATTTCCAGCCCCTAATCAAATTTTTTCACACTCTTCAGACATCATTTCATCTTCAAAGTACGCAAATAATTTCAACAGGTTTTGATGCGAAACGGCATCTGTAGGCTTAAACCCGAAAATAAATTATCTTTTATTTTCCTAGATAGCGCAAGTTGTCACAAGAGTTCACCCCCCACGTCGCCTTCATTTAAATGTACATGCAAAACATTTGGCATTTATGCACTCGACGTTTTATCAGTAAAGGCGATGTTGCGAAATTAAAATTCCTACTCGAAAATCACTCCAGAGTAAAGATTTTGCTCAAAAGACTCGCAATTAAGAGACAAGTCCTTTTTATGAATCACTAGATTATCAGGTCCAATCCGTTCAGTAATTTTCGAAAAAAGTGGTGACTAAATGACCCTCTTTTTTCAGAAAAATCTTACTGCTAAGAATGGTAAAGAATAGCCTTAATAGGTAGATGAGGACGTGCCACAAAGTTGAAAAAATTTAATGACTTAAATAAAAGAAAAAAAGAAGGAAAAAAGGTAAAAACGAAAAAGTAAAATAAGTTTTATTTGCAGAAATATGGGCACTGTATGTACACGATTTTACGATTCAAGAAAATCGTCATTTTACGTATAGTGCTCGAAAAGGTCGACGTCATCGAAAACTTGAACTCGTTAAAGTTCTCAGTGGCGGTTATTTTAGTCGTAAATCTTTTTTACAATTCACTATCAAGATCATTTACTTCGTCAAACTTCACAAAATAAATTAACCGTGCCACATAATTCAAATATCATGAAAATGATTTCCACTTCGAGGATAATCGCCGGAACTTGAGCGACCGTTTGAATTTCAAGGTCACGATTTCCTATTAATTTGACGCATGATGTGATAGGAAAATGTAAAAATTTTCTTCGATTGTTATTCAAAGTTCATAGCGTCGTTTCGCATTAATGTCTTAGTGAATTCTACATGGAATTAAAGTGATTTGCGAGTTTCGAATGTAACACTACTCCAGCGATATGATAACGATGTTTTGAATTTGCAGCTATAAATGTAACTTTTGTTGAAAAATTCATATGACGTGAAATGAAAAAAATTCTGTCAATTGATTTTATTTCGTTTTTAGTCTTTTGTAAAATAATAGTAAT
>QBDW01005430.1:0-29770 GCA_003261595.1 Maconellicoccus hirsutus | reverse complement strand
ATTTAAAAATTGAATTAGATTATCAAAGTTATTATTATGTATAAAATTAATAAGATTTAAGTGAAAATTTTTTGAAAAAAGATCAGTATTGTTTTTTAATGTTATTCTACGTAAAATTAAATATAATTGAAAATTTTTCAGAATTTTAACTCGTAAAGATAATATTTTTTTGCAATTTCTAAATTTCTAATCAATTTTTTTGAGTTTATGAAAGTGGTAACATTGGCTCTGTCATTGCACTCGAGTCACCCTTCAAGAGTAAAACAAAATGGGAAGAAAAGTTTAAATCGCGAAGCTCGTTAAACTGGAGACTGGAATTATCCGCCTCCGAAATTTTCAAATTTCCGCCATCTTGTAAATTTTCAAATTGTTACATGGATAAAAAAATCGCTAAAACTTCATTCGTCATCGGTCAGTGACCTCTGTACACGTGAAGAAAAAAATAGACAAGCCGTCATCAAACTCCTTCCCGATTCGACGTAGAGACCCAGGTGAATTTTTCGTGTTTCTTCGAATTTTTCAAGATATGTTGTGTTTCCGCAAATTGTACGAATTTAAATGAACTTCCGAAATTAGGGCAATCTGTCAATTTGAATCTGGAATCAATCAACGACACGTTAATTTCCTTCGTACGAAAACGCGCCTCGGGCCAAACGAAATACTCATTTACGTCGTCGTTATAATTAAATCAAAAAAACAATCCTCTTCTTCGCACGAACAGAAGCACGTGCATCGTTCTAATCTATTTCACAACTTCGGAAGCCACCAGTACACACCTTTGGTATAGCTTCGGGCATATATTGCCAAAAACTCAAATCGGGTGGTCCGAAAGGGTGAACTCATAAGTTGTATTTCTCTGATCTTAGCAAAAAATAGGAAAAATGTAAACAGAGATAAAAGCGTCTCAGTTTATTAACGCGATTTACAGAAGCGAGACTTAAACGATACGCGCCACGGGTTATGACACGTTTAATTACATCTGTCGAACGCCTATTCGACCCAAGTTCACGTACGCGGCGGCGAGTTAATTTAATGAACTACGAGGCTGCGTTCGTCTAAGAATCTCATGTATCGAGGTGTTTTCTCGTTCGCTTTTAGCCTAGCCGTTGTTATTTCGTGTAAAATCGGTATAATTCTAACACGAACAGCTAATCACATCGTTGTACCGGCCAGACGAAACAATGGACGTGTTCTCCCTCACAAGCGTGCCTATTAGTAGTTATCATTTAAGCATAGAGCATCGCTAGAGCTCCATGTTTAACATGATTATTCGTGGTAAGAGACATGGAGGAAAAAAACAGCAAGTAGGCGAGATAATGCTACATTGTATAGAAAACACACCAAGTCTGAGTTAATCGCGTGATCGAAACACCGATGGCGGCTTTCGTGTGGAAAATTATACCAACGAGGTGTGTTAATGGTAGAGATTAAGATTTTGGCAGATGTACTACGCGACCCGCGAAGTCGTAAATTAAATTGGAATTTCGAGACGCCGATACCTTTATTGAATACGTGACGCAGGCAAGAGGAAATTTCGTAGAAATCGTTCGGTCAGCGACGCGACGCTTTAATTATGAAAAATTACCTCTTGGGTAACGATGCGCGTCCGTAGAGGGCGGTGCTGATTTGCCAATTCTCCGAAAGCCGAATTATCTTCATGCAAATCGCGATGGTGTGATGTGATGGTGATAGGAAGCCTTCGATGTTCATTAAATTTTTCGGTAGCCTGGTTATAAAATACCCAGGTTGTTAGGTACTTGTAAGACGAAAAACCTACCGTGAGTCACAGACTCGTCTGTCGAGTTTGGTGTGGGTTCAATATGGATTTTAGTCGGTTAAGGAGAGTACACGTGTTGAAAGAACTTCGATGAAGGTTTTATAATACGAAATGTATCGTCAACGAATTCATAGGCGATGATTTATGGTTATTTTTCAAAAATCTCGCTCAACGCATCTACCATCTTTGGAAATTCATTTAAATCATAATATATTTGCGTTAAATCGAATAAAATAAGTACAAGTAGCTCTAATTTAATAAAAAATCCGCTTAAAAATTCAAAAAAATTGTCAAAATTTTGTTAAATTGATTAAAATTGTTAAAAATTACATAAAATTGTTCAAATGTTGTTAAAATTCTTCAAAGTTGTTCAGTATTCGTTCGAAATTGCATAAAAGTTGTACAACACAATTTAAATGATGAAAAATTCGCTTAAAATTGTACAAAAAATGCCAAAATGATGTGAAAATTGTTTGAAGTTGTTCAATGTTTGTTTAAAATTGCAAAAAAATATCAAAATGTTGTTAAATTAGCTTAAAAGTCATCAAAATTTGCTCAAAGTTGCACAAAAGTCGTGTAAAACGGTTAAATTGATGAAAAATTTAGTCAAAACCACAAAAAACTTTGTTAAAAAAAGCTTAAAATGTACCAAAATTTGTTAAAAATTGCATAAAAATGCACATAACAGTCAAAATGTTGTTAAAATTGTTCAATATTCGTTCAGATTTGAATAATTTTCAACAACTTTACATTTTGACAATTTTGTTCAACTTTCAGCAATTTTGAAACTAATTTTGATCAATTTTAAATTACTTTAACTACATTTCAACAGTGTTTATACAATTTTGAGCAAATATTGAGGATTTTAACAACATTTTGATGATTTTGCGCAATTTTGGGCAAATAATTTACAATTTTAGGCAAAGTTGATAACATTTTGTCAATTTTGTACAATTTTAAGCAATTTTAAACAAAGTTTGATTGATTCTAATCTATTTTAAGAACATTTTAATAGTTTTTGTGGAGTTTTGGGCAAATAATGACAGTTTTGAGCAAATATTGAACAATTGTAAATAATTTTAACGGTTTTTGTGCAATTTTGAGCAAATATTTCATGATTTTAACAACATTTTGATAATTTTGCGCCATTTTGGGAAAATAATTTACAATTTTAGGCAAAGTTAATTACATTTTGTGCAATTTTAAGCAATTTTAAACAAAGTTTGATCGATTCTAATCTATTTTGAGAACATTTTAATAGTTTTTATGTAGTTTTGGGCAAATAATGAACAATTTTACAGGATTTCAAAAAGATTTTGACAATTTTGAGCAAATATCGAACAATTGTAAACAATTTTAATGGTTTTTGTGCAATTTTGAGCAAATATTTAATGATTTTAACAACATTTTGATAATTTTGCGCCATTTTGGGAAAATAATTTACAATTTTAGGCAAAGTTAATAACATTTTGACAATTTTGTGCAATTTTAAGCAATTTTAAACAATGTTTGATCGATTCTAATCTATTTTGAGAACATTTTAATAGTTTTTATGTAGTTTTGGGCAAATAATGAACAATTTTACAAGATTTTGACAATTTTGAGCAAATATCGAACAATTGTAAACAATTTTAACGGCTTTTGTGCAATTTTGGGCAAATATTTAATGATTTTAACAACGTTTTGATAATTTTGCGTCATTTTGGGAAAATATTTAATGATTTTAACAACGTTTTGATAATTTTGCGCCATTTTGGGAAAATAATTTACAATTTTAGGCAAAGTTAATAACATTTTGACAATTTTGTGCTATTTTAAGCAATTTTAAACAAAGTTTGATCGATTCTAATTTATTTTAAGAACATTTTAATAGTTCTTATGTAGTTTTGGGCAAATAATGAACAATTTTACACAATTTCAACAAGATTTTGAGAATTTTGAAAATTTTAAAGCAATTTTGAGCAAATATCGAACAATTGTAAACAATTTTAACGGTTTTTGTGCAATTTTGAGCAAATATTTAACGATTTTAAACTGTTTTAACGACATTTTGATAGTTTTTTACGATTTAAGCCAAATTTTTCTCTAATTTAATCGTTCTGCGCAGCTTCTCTGCATTTTTGAGCATACAATTAAATAACTTTCATCAATTTTAAACTATTTTAGTAGTTTTTATGCAGCTTTGAGCAAATATTGACATATTTAAACCATTTTGACAATTTTGCGTAATTTTAAACAAATTTTGATACGTTTTATTATTATTTTATTAACATTTTAGTTGTTTTTTTGCAATTTTAAACAAATTTTTCACCAATTTAATCGTCTTGCACAGCTTTTGTGCAATTTTGAAGAAATATTGAACAATTTTTAGTAACTTTAACGTCATTTTAGCCGTTTTCGTGAAACTTTGAGCAAATATTGAACAATTTTGATCAATTTTAACAATATTTTGATGATTTTGCGTAAGTTTAAACAAATTTTTATCGATTCTAAACTATTTTAAAGTATTAATTTTGATAAAATTGTTTAAAATGTATCAAAAATTATTTAAAATCGCTTAAAATTATACAATTTTTCCAAATCCGAAGATTTGAAAAACGGAGATCAGATGGTGTAAAAAACGAAAGATGTTAGGAAATTGTATTGCTGCATTCTACGTCACACGAGCGTACTAAAAATGAAAATTGCTTTCAACGTTGAACATACAAGTAGCCATTTGTTATATCAATTGCCTCTTTACCTATACCAGGTCTACGAGGTGTTTCTTAGACACGCGGTTAAAAACACCTCTCTCGGTGAAGTACTTGAGACATGTTCGGGCATTCCAGCGTTACGGAAAGAGGGCGGCGGCGGTGTATAAATACTCGCGGAATGGTGTTGTCTGCGCGTTAGTGTGTGAGAAACATCGTATACGTATAATCAATTAGTTAAAAATCTGTTTTAATTATAAAGGGTTGCGCGTTTTAGGTATATTGGATAAAAGAGAAGAATGTAAACGATGCTGGGCGTTGTGTTTTCCACCCTCTCTGGAACACGGTGAAAAAAATATACGGCGCATAAAGAACGTAAAGCGCGCGAGAGAGATGGATAAAAAAGCGAAGAACCAGTACTGGTTGTTATAATCTTTTGATCTGACGTAAACTATAATACAAAGCGTAATGCTGCAGAGAGGAGGTTTTTCAGGCTGATTTTATAGTCTGCGATAATACAAGTGTGCGTGTATAGCGTATACTAAAACCGGAGTATACGGCGTATAGTACATAGAAAAGCAGGCGAACTGAGCATTCTAATTAGAACGGTACAAGCGGAATGTTTTGGACGAGTTTTCATTATTAAATAATGTGAAACCGTTCAACAACGCCATTGTTAATTAATATCGAAGATATAGCGTATATAGTGGCGTGTTAAAGGACGACGACGTAGATGTGTATTTTAGTAGAAGCCTTCGTGCCGCGGCACACAGACACACAAACGTCTACTCCAATATATCCGAGGAGTTGGCTATTGAATAAAATAACAATGAGCAGCGTACATTGTAAGCAGCGCGGAAATGTCTACGCGCTTTTGAATTCCGTCGAGAATTGGTTAATTTACAATTGGTCGAGTAGGCTCCCTGTGCGCTTCGCGTAATCTTCGAACACGAATATTACGCGTATACCGTATAGATTGCCGAACCGGAGATTATAATTGAATCTTCGTTCACGAGTTAGGTGTAAAATTTTTTATTTACCATCTTGAATTCACCGGTGAAGAGGGTATGCGGAGGAGGGGAGACGTCGATGAGATGGGGTTGTTTTTCGTACGAAATGAATTTGATGACGGTGTTAATTTAACTAATTAGAATTTATCTGTTTTACTTGCTTGAATCGATCAATTTATCTAGATATATTCCTATATTTGTACAAAATTTAATAAAATTTTTTCTCCCATTTTACCCCCATTAAAGTCCGCTTTTAAAGTTTCCATTTCACTTCGATCAGGGTGAAAGCGGACAAAGTGGCGTGAGAAAATTTCATCTTGTATGTGCCCAGCGTCTTCCCCCTCCCAATTTAGTATTCATTTGGTAAAAAAATCTTATTAATGGATAAATTAATAGCTTCAACGGTTGTCAAAATTTATAAATATGCAAATTTTTCAGCAATTTTTGGGGAAAATTATATTTTAGTGAACATACGAGATTTATGTCAATTTATGAAAACCGGTTTTTTCAATTTCGCGATGATAAATTTGGAAAATTTTTTCTCTCGATAGTAATGTCGTAATTTTCAATAATATTCTGTTGTTTTTTATTGTAAATTTTTTCAATTATTTGTAACTCATGCGCATCGTATTTTTTGCGTTTTTGAAAACTTTCGATATTATGAAAAATTAAAAATATGGCTACACTGATTCTGGTATTTTTTAATTTTTCTGAAGAAAAAAATTTTTTAGTCGCTCTTTTTGGCAAATTGATCGAAGTGAAATTGAATAAGCATTTTTTTCAGGAACTGATTTTCATTTTTTGGCAAATTCAAAAAAAAATAAAGAAATGAATTTTCCTGAATGATTTGTAATAAATTTGTATATTTACACATTTAATTAACGTTTAATTGACCAATTTTTACATGTTGGTATTTTTATTCCAGATTACGTGAAATTGTAATAGTTGGTAAAGATATCTGAAATGAATGAAATTGAATTTTTTCAGCTTTTTTTGTCCAATCTTACCCCAAAAACCCATTTTTCAACATTCTGTACCATTTTAGGTGGGGTAAAGTTGGACAAAAAATCTTGAAATTTTATTTTCTCCTTCAGACAGCTTTTCTGTGTAATATTTAAAAAATTATCAATGCGGTGAATTTTTTTCATTGTTGTTGAATTTTTCCCGAAATAATCATTATCAAAAATTTTAAAAAATTCGCCAAAAATCAGAAAACTGACAATCTTAGCTGAAAATTTGGTTCAAGTGTTTTTTTGTATGTAATTTACTCAAAAATTCAAGATTTACGCGAATCAAACGTTTAACGCCTAAAGCCCCCAAGATGAGACATTTTTTTGGTATTTTCACAATTACGAGTACATGATCGATTTTATGGAAAAATTGACTCATTCAGTTCGAAATTGAAGCTTTAATTGTTCGAAAAATGTCATTTTTGCTGTCGTAGTAATTGGTAATTTCATCGCATATCTGAGTTTTTTTTAATTTAACAAGCGATGACGTCATTAATCCGTGAAAAATTTGAAATTGCGGAAAAGTTTTTATTGGCCGAATTTTCGAGTTTTTATCACCTTCACCTCTCTCAGCCCTTCCTTTTCTTTAAATATTTTCCGAACAAACGATGACATCGTCATTTAATCAAAGATTATCGAACCAATGACGTCATTGATGCGTCTTGGAATTATTCTCTTTGTGTTTTCATCGCGTTAACCAAAATAAATATATTTTTTTTAAATCGATCTAAAAATTAGCCGAAATGAAATCCAATCAAATTGTTAAATCGCCTTTAATTGAAATTACCGAAAGTAAATTCTTTGCAAATGATTATCACGACCTCGTACAATCGATCTGTGAATTAAGCGAATACGCCGGCGAAAATCGACGTAAACCGACGAAAATGACCAAAAGCGGCCGTGGCACGATTACCGGCGCAGAATTGACCTACGGAACATTAACTGTACGACTCGGCGAGATTTTTTAATCGTCCTTTTAAATGCCACCGGTCCTATAATGGCGTTTTATTTCAGTTTCGAATTACACAGTGTATTAAGGTGAATTATGAAACGACCCACAAATACCTACGAGAATTCGCAAAACGTATATTTAAAGGAAAGATACGCTATTATTTATTACGTCGTCTTTTGCGCAACCATTATAGAAGCAGTTAGTCGCTAAATACCGACGAATTAATAAATATAGGAGGAAATAGGACGAAGGGGGCGCGGGGTGAAAATTAACATATCGAAGTCGGCTTATTACGCGACGATAATTGCGGCTGAATTTTCCATCATAAATGAGCGAAAAAATTTCTCGCGATGTCGAATTTATTACGATGATAAGAAACAAGTGGACGAGGTTGGTGTTGCGGTGCAGACGCCGAGGAGAGGTTGCGAGTACATGAGGGAACTGATTATGTAAACAGCTTTCGGTCGCAGACTAAAGCCATGAAATTTTATTGTAATTGGTCAACTCGGTTGGTGTTTTTTTTGTTATTTCGCTTCGGCTACGCTATTACATCGTGACGCGGACGCGACGACGACGCGACAAAGTCGAAAAGCTCATTAGTCAAGGAGGTAGGATGACCGAGGGTATGCAGTCGCAAAAATTTATTCGCGTAGTCGAGTTAACGATCTCGAGGTAGGAAGACGTTTTATTTATGGGTCGTACGATGCGTAGAATTTGCTTCGCTATGGACCGAGTCGCAAAATATACGGGGTATTTGTGCAGAGATACAGGTGCCGCAGCGTAATACACGTACACGTGTATATGCTCGGTTAGAAATCATTCCATAAAAGGTTCATCTGGTGTCTGGAACAAATTAAAGTTAAATTCGATTCCGTAATAAATTGTACTAAGCGCGTATTCACGTACACTCGTCCGAGTGCCTTCACGAAGAATTTATTTTTTAGATAGAAAAACGCTCGTCCGGTATCGTATACGATGATGAAAATTAATGGAGGAATTTTTCCAGCGCGAAAGTTGCACGTGAGAGGAGGGTGGTGTAGATTTTACCGAATCGAGAAAAAAGCTCGGAGAGCGTTTTGAGATTTCGTCGATTTTAGTGTATCTTTTCAAATGCTATGTAAAGTTACCCCCACTCTTCATCAACAACCTTCAACACTAATTTTTATTCGTAGAGTTGATTGGTTTTTTTTTTTTTGGCTGAGATTCTTCTCAAGTTTTTGGTCTAGCGCGTCCAAGTCTTGCTGCAAATCAAGGACCTTGTCGTGAAATAGTTGCTTTAAAATTATGCGAAAATTCTTTCGAACAATTTGTCCCAAAGCGACAATAAAATGGCGAAATGGTCTTGGAACTGAATTTTTTTCAAAAATACTTGACCTTCATTTGCTCTTTCTTTTCAGCTTCATCGAATCTTTTTCTTGGCTTTCTCGAAGTAATATTTTGCAGCTATTTTGTCTTAAAATCAACTGTTCTCGGTTTTAACCCCCCTCCCCTTCATCCTTTTCTGAAAAGATTTGAAGCGATTCATGTCCGAAGTTTCATTTATGTGGAATAAATGAACGAAGGATGAGAAGAATAGTCATCGATGTGGCAGG
Organism: Maconellicoccus hirsutus; assembly: GCA_003261595.1. Lineage (NCBI taxonomy): Eukaryota > Metazoa > Arthropoda > Insecta > Hemiptera > Pseudococcidae > Maconellicoccus > Maconellicoccus hirsutus. The sequence continues at coordinate 20,739 of QBDW01005430.1, read as the reverse complement.
ATTTTTTGAGGTGGAAAGGAGGGCATACGGGGTCAAACGTCTAAATTAGTATATTTTTTATGTAATTATTTTGTTCGCAATAAAATTGAAAAATTGTTATATTCGATAGTGAAACATAATTTTCTATATTTTCAACTTTTGAATTTCATTCCAACACCGAACTAGCTCCTTGAAGAAAAGCTTTTGTTGTCATGGGCCAATCACAATTTTCGTTTCTATTTTCATACGAAAAACGTGTCCAAAAAATTGGGAGAAAATGTTCAAAAATGGAGAGAAAATATCCAAAAATGAAGAAAAATGTCCTACGAGTAGAACGGAGAAAAAAATTCAAAAATTGAAAGTATTCAAAACTTGAAAAAAAGTGTTTAAAAACGGAGAAAAAACAAAAAATTGATGAAAAATGACCTGAAATGGTGAATAAAATACCCAAAAATGGAGAAAAGATATTCAAAAATGGAGAGAAAATATCCAAAAATGAAGAAAAATGTCCCAAAATGGAGAAAAAAAATCAAAAATTGAAAAAAAGTGTCCAAAAACAAAGAAAAAACATCTAAAAAATTAATGAAAAATGACCTGAAATGAAGAAAAAAATATTCAAAAATTGAAAGTATTCAAAAATGGAAGTGTTTCATAAGCGGAAAAAAAACACCTAAGAATAAAGAAAAATTTTCAAAAATGAAGAAAAATGTACCAAAATGGAGAAAAAAAATCAAAAATTGAAAAAAAGTGTCCCAAAACAAAGAAAAAACATCTAAAAAATTGATGAAAAATGACCTGAAATGGAGAAAAAAATATCCAAAAATTGAGAAAAAGTACTCAAAAATGGAAGTGTTTTATAAACGAAAAAAAAAAACACCTAAGAATAAAGAAAAGTGTTCAAAAATGAAGAAAAAATATCCAAAAATGGAGAAACGATGTTCAAAAACGGAGAGAAAATATCAAAAAATGACGACAAATTGTCTAAAAATTGAAAAAAGTATACAAAAATGGGGGGGGGGGAGTCAAGAAACGGAGAAAAACCATGCAAAAAATTGAAGAAAAATCTTCAAAAATGGAGAAAAAATATGCAAAAATTGAGAAAAAATGTGTCCAAAAACTAAGAAAAAACATCTAAAAATGGAGAAAACTGTCCACAAATGAAGAAAAAAAATCTAAAAACCGGGGAAAAAGGTGTTCAAAAATAAAGGAAAAATATCCAAACATTGAAAAAAAGTAAAAACTGAGAAAAAATGTTAAAAAAATCGTTAATTTTCATTTAGGAACGAAAGGGGGCGATAACTAAGAAAACTTCGACATGTTCATGTCTTGGCTATGGCGCACAAAATCGAAAATCGTCACGAAAAAGTGTCACCTCTTTTAATTTCTCTTTGGTGATTTCATTTTTCCAAGAACCGGAATTAATCAATAAAAAAGAGTTTGCGGTATTGAATAATTACGTTTCCGTGGAATACCGTCCACATCGGACTTTTTTTTCGTGGAAATCCTTCGTCGCGGGTACTTTTCCCACATCGAAGCAGCATCCGTGTATGACGCAGATGCGTTGTATCGGATTACAATGTAAAAACTTACGTGGACGAATTTCGAATGGATAAAGCACGTGTTCGTTGTGTGTAAATATCGAAAGAGCGGATTTTCGTACAAGACGCGATTACGCCGACGAGAGGAATATCGCTGAAGACGACGGATTCGAATCGATATTCGACACGATTAAAAATACACATACGCGCGATAAACGATTGACACATTTCGAAGAATGTCATTTCCTATAGCCAAGCATTTTCGTTCGTTATCGCGCAACGAGTATAAAATTGAAGTAGTATTTACAATGGGAGGAAAAATAAAATGTATTGTTGTCGGGATGTGCATATGTACAGATTTGGAGTTACGAACGAGGCATCGGGTCGAGTAAACAGAATACATGCGATTACGATAAAGAAAGATATCGGGAACAAGACGATTGAGGGGAAAAAACGCTGATTCGTTATGAAAAACGTTTCTTCATCCGTAGACCCGTCGTCATCCGTTTGGGTATTTGCATCGAGTTGGAGTGCACGACCCGAATGCGGGAGTGAAGGATAATTAACGTGGAAAATTTTTCCAGTAGTTTTCCGTGTTTCGTGGAAAATAACGAAGAAAATGTGGGTGTTCGTGAAGCTTTTATTTCACGTTGGGTTGACACGTAAATGGAAAATTCACCAAGTTGATTCCTGGTAAAAAGAATTATCGTCGAAGGGATTTGAAAACATGGTAGATTTCTTATTTAAGACTTCTTCGAGACAGGTGGGTCGTTCATATAGTCCAATCATATCCCTTGATTCTCCTAAATATTGAAAAATTTCAGCAATGACTTGAAGTAACCCAATATTCTAATTAGTCAAGTAACATGAGGGGGAAAGAAAGTGAGAAGGAGTTGTCACTTTGAAAAGTCACATCTAAGACATCTATCTAAATTTTCAAAGACTCCCTCCCCCCACCGAATGCTGTTTTTAAGAACATGAACACGTCAGAAGCTACTTAAATCGAGGTGAAAATAACTAAAAGAGCTAACGATACATTCTACGTTTCTAAAAACGTCAGAATTTTGTTTAAGAGGTGCTCAAGTATGTACAATAATTTCCTTGTCAGAGTAAAACCAAAGAGTCGAGGGTAATAGCCGATGATTTCTTCTTCAAAAGAGGAAATCCGTCTAAAAAGGAAGTGAAATAGGTAGAAATACAACTGATAAATACCTCGAAGTAACGACCACCATGTCAATACGTGGTTGAATTTTTACATCAAAGGGAAACGTCGATGGAAGAAATTCCATTATTGGATTCGCAAAGGAGCCAGGAGGACGAGACCTCGCTTCATCGTGGTGTCTTCGATGACGCAAACGATACGCTTTTTGTCTCGGTGGTCAAGTGTGATGAAGTGGATAAGCTCGAGATGAAGGTGGGTGCGAAAATGAAATGATACAGTTCAAAGGTACATCGAAGGAGAAAATCGTCCACAATACGACAAAATACCGTGAACATCCAAAAGCAAAAGGTGGGGTGAAGGAAAAAAAAGGATAATTGTATCTCGGTGTACTTATACGAGAACGGAAAGTTTTCTCGCTTGGTGTTATTTCTGGAAGGAAACGGGCGACGAAACGTTTTAGCGCGATGAAAAAGCGACGCGATGACAAGAATAAGGAGACGTCGAAGCGCACGATGAAGTAAGGGAGTCTTTGAATTTATTCGTCTCGAATGGCGAAAGAGAACGGAAGACGATTTCAAATCGATACGTCTTTATTTAATGCTTATAAGAAGTTTTGTGCGGAAATTTCGGGCGTAATAGAAAAGCATACTGGAGGTTTACCACGTATAACGTTATTTATTAGTCGAATTGAAATGTGAGATTGATTGATGTTGAAAAATGGGGCGTGTTTGGAGCGATCACCTCGATGTGCTTTTGTTTACGTCGTCGTCGCGAAAATTATTTTCGACTTTTTACGAGTTCGTTGTACGAAGCGAGCTATATAGGATGTTTTATTTGGTCGTAGCATCGGAGGCGGGGGCTGAACGTGGGAATGGTTAAAAATGTAAAACGACACGGTGCCTCGCAATCGGGATCTCGCGAAACCTTAGGAAAGCTCGGAAAACGCGGAAATCGACGAAATGCTCGTCGCTTTGGAAAAATTAAATTATATAATGGTGAATGGAGGTGTATCGGTGCGAGGTTCGGATGTAACGAGGGGAAGGGTGGGGGAGGATTTGAAAATTATACGGAATATCGGTTTCGTCGGTCGTGTTGTCTGGAGTGATGAGAAGCGGAAGGTGGTGTAATGAGATATCGGTTTGCGATTTCTGCGCTTTAAAGTGCTTTTAAAAATAATTGTAGCGTATTGTGAAGATTTGAAAGATGAGAATTGCCAATGAGGGAGGAGGAGAGGTTGTTGGTAAAATTCAAATTATTGGATGTGCATTTGGAAAAAAATCATGAATTTCTAGGCATCACGATCCAAAGTATTTATTTAGATTATCAATAGAATTTCAAGAAATTATGGAGCAGATTTGTTGATATCTTGTTCAGAATGTGAACTCCAGGCATAATAAAATATCTTGGTATCTTCAGTTGATTTTTATTAGTAACTGTAATATTCTGTAGAGGGCGATTGTGAAGTGCGATTGATTCTGAGAGCTGCCATGGTAACATCAACTGAATTTCTTCTGTATTACCTTTTTGCTCCCATAGAGGGCGATATCAAAAACCATTGATTATGAGAATTGCCATGGCAGTATCAATTGAATTCCATTTGTAATAACATTTTGCTCCTGTAGATGGTGATTATGAAGTGCCATTGAATGTACTTTTAATACTGTTCTATTCCATACGTTGATTAGATTTTGTTGTTGTTCTGGAAAGTGCCATAGTAGATTCTATCGAGACTTAGTCTATAATCTTGTAGTAATCAAGTTAATGTACTTTGATATCTAGTGATTCCTCCCAATGTTCTTTTGATTTGCTAGTTACTTTTCGCCCTCGTCGATGACTTGATGATTGAAAACGTTTCACTTCTACATATTTCAATTGAAGGAATATTTTGGAATAATTATTTACTACGGAAATATTATTTTATTCATGAGAATAGTTTACCAGTTTAGATGATATAGTTGTACACTTTGATAAAATTAATTAATTGATGGGTTTTAATACAAATTTGACCAGTGTTTTTGTTACAATACTATTTTTCAATAAAACCAAACATAGTGTCCTTCTGGATTGGCGCTTGAAGGCTTATGCCCAGTTGGAGGCGCAGGCGGAGGTGTAGGAGGTCCATGTCCACCCGGATTAGCTCCATCAGCCTTTAAAAACAGAGGTTCATTTTTAATAATGATGTATTAATTAATTGAAAATAGCGTAATTCAAGAGTTACAAAAAAAATTGTAATTAAATTTTCGAAAAATGGAGGAAAAAATCGTCTCAGTCGACGACAAAAGCTAACTTATGCTAGATTTAAACTGAAAATATCAACTTACCGGGTTGCAATAAACTGACCAGAAGGAGATAGCTGTCAGAAATACAAATACAAATAAAAGTACGAATTTTCGGAGCATTTTTCTTTCAGCAAGCAAAACGAGGTGGCTTTTTAAAAATTGAAATGGAAAATGATCAAATAAGCGGGTTTTCTCACGAATTTATATTTCGATGGAAACCATCATCTGCGTATTAAAATCTGTTTCTGTATTTGTTTTATCATTTGACGCAGCAGTTAATGGCGGTATAAATCATTGTTATAGGCAAATTTTCGTTTTATTTTTAATCTTGTTTTATTTTTATTTTTTGTTGTTGATTCAAAATAACGTCATTTTTTCATGGATTTTGAAGGTTGGGATGAGGTTTTTAGTGTTGAATTGTATTGGTGCGTGGGTGCGATCGGTTGTGATGCAGGAATCAGTTTGGGTAAGTGTGCAGTTTTATTATACGATTGTATTTTAGGTATAATTTTAGATTTCAAGTTGCAAGTGTTGAGGGGGGTGGTGTGGAATGAAAAATTGATGTAACTTTTCGATATTTGAAAACTTATAAAAATTTAGAAATTGAAAATCCGATAGCAAAATGTGAACATAGTGATATGATGTATCGTAGCTTTCCGTTTAAGATCAAGCTCAACTCCTTATTTTTTACGATTTGCTTTTGAAGTATATTTTAAGCCAACGCAATGTGAGAAAGCTCAGCCGCTAGAATCTGTAAGAAATCTTCAAAGATGAAATTTCGGGTTGAGGTATCTCCGACACCAGCCTGAGATATTTTCATTGTATCACCACTTAGTTGAGTTTTCGTTCTGTGTAGTACAATTGTTGTCCAATAGAGCGCGATGGTACGGGAGCCACTGATTAAGGCGAATGCCACGATGGTTCCAGTGAAATTGACGTGGCATGACAAGCTGTTATGATTGATGACGGAGTGTATAAACATCAATATCCTTTTATTATAAATCAAATAACAGAAGTCCGTCTAGCAATATTGTATAATGATGTCATTTACGATAAAACCAGTTGTAAAGTCCATATTGCACATTGGGATGGTTGTTCGCAGGTTTGTGCACAGTTGGCGGCACTGGTGGTGGTTGACCTTGCTGACCCTGATTAGTTCCGCTGTGCTGTAATAATCAACGCCAAGTTTCATAAAAAGAATTGTTTTACTTCAAAGCAAAAAAAAATTAGCAAGCTTGAGTTTCTTTCAAAAAGCTGAAATTGAAATTACGCCAGATGCTGAAATTTTTCTTGTATTTGTTTAACTCACTGGAAAGCTATGAACAGACCATGAGGAGATGGTTATTAGGAAGACGATAACTGACGATGATAGAAACTTCCAAAACATCTTTCTCACAAGCATATCGAGCACAATTTTTTCCGAAAATTAGGATGTTAATTAATCCAGTCCGTGTTTTGGATTAGTTTTATTTAAACCGCCGATGTATGAACTTTTCACTGTTGTATTTGTTTGAAGTCTTGACATTTTGTGACACGTTGACGCTATGTATTGTTTGTAGAACTGCGAATTCACACATTTTTTCAAAAAATCTGGCAATAGCGTTGTCAAGTACTTGGAAAACGTCATTGATAACGATGGTTAATTGGAGTTTTTGAAATTTCAACAAAAGTTGCAATGTAAATTATTTAATTAAACAGTTACTTAATGATTAATTGCAATATTCACCTGAATAATTTCTACGTAGCTAGAAATTATGCGTAAAACCATTCATTTGGTTCGAAACGCTGCCAGACTTTTTGAAAAAAAAAAGAATAATATATGGATTCGCAGTTCTTTAAACAACACGTAGCACCAATTTTTCGCTGTGAATGTTCTCACGTCGGTTTTGCTTTTGAATAAAATTTAATCAAAGACGTATTCTCGATAAATTGACATAATTTTTGAAAGAAATTTAATCGCGGAGAAAATGTTTTGGAAAAATTTCTCGTTAGCTTTTGTATTTTCAATAATCATCTCTGTCTGGTCTGTTCACAGCCTTCCGGTAAGTTGAACTTTGGTAGTTACATGGATTTCGATCACCTTTGCACTTTAACAATTTCATTTTTCTGTTAAACATTCAAGTTTGTGGGATTTTTTAATCATGTTGAAAAGAAACGATTTTTAATGTGTATAAGAATTATCGTCGATTATTTCAGCCTAGCGGAACTAATCAAGGTCAGCATGGAGTTGGTCAACTATCATCAGTACCACCAACCGTTCAAAAACCGTCAAATAGCCATCCCAATTATCAGCAGCATGGAATATACAACTGGGTTTATCGCAAATGACAACCGTAGTAAAAATGCTCATTTGACTTGAGCTGCAATTACACAAGATTGTATGGTGGGGGTTGTATTATTTAATTCATAATAAATTGACATCGATCAGAAAACAATATTGAAATATTGAAATGAAGTATAGAATGCAAAATAATTGAATCATTGTTAGATTTTATACACGTTCTTCAAACGTCCGATAGAGAGCGGTGGTAAAACGTGCCATTGATGAAGCGTTTGGCGAATGCCATACTAATGATTCATGATTCAAATGCTTCGATTCGGTGTAATTTCTAGTACCGTCATCGTCCCATAGAGCGCCATTGTGGGTACCATTGATGTAGGTGATACTGATCGTTAATTCTCTATGGCCTTAAAATCGTATAGCTGATTTTTTGTACATGTGTAAGATCTGGCTAAAAAATATTGTTTGAAGTCTTATCCGGCGAAGTTTCGTGTTATGTGGGTTGCATAATTTAACTTGATATATTATTACTATCTATGTTTGACTCTATTGGTCATTTTATTAGTATGATAAGTGAAGATAGTAATTATTTGACGAGTCTTTAGAAATAATTATCACCCACAAAAACTTTTATTCACAAGAATAAATTGTTATGTACTGAAGTGGAAATTCGTCCATCGGATTGGATTCCCAGTACGACATATTTTCATTTTGGTGTTATTTACGATAAAACCAATGATCATGTTCACCGGGTTTGGCACCTGGAGGAACGTGGGCTGGTTTGTGTATAGGAGGAATATGATTACCCTGTGGACTTGGTGGAGGCTGGAAATTTTAGTACGTGAATTTTAAACTTACTACTCAAACTGAAATTTTTGAAGTATAAAAAAATTGGTATTTTTCTCAATACCGAAAATAGAGCAATTAAAAAATAACGGTTTGTGACTAAAATCTCATTGAACTCACCGAATCGCCATAAACTGACCAAATGGAGATAGCTGATAGGAAGATAAACGCCAACGAAAATATAAATTTTGGAAGCATGGCTTTTTTTTACAAACGAGTAAAACACTTTTGAAAATTAAAATAACACGAGGTCTAGTAGGAAGGTCGTTTTTATATTTTTTTGAAAGCAAGCAATACCTGTTCTTGCGTTTGAAAATTTGCAGATGTATTTGTTTTTGCGACATTATTTTGCTCGGTATTTACGACGTTATTTATAGTAGTGAGAACGTGTTGATTCAGATTTTTCCATTTTATATTTTTCATGAAATGAATTTTTTGAAAAATTATGATATGAAAAATCAGTTTTAATGAATATGTTTTGTATTTTCAAGTTTGATCATGACTGTGAAAGGTATCAATTTTGGGTAGTTTTACATATGAAAAATTACCGTCGAAATTATGAATTCACGTGGTTCTTTTTAATCTACTTCTTGCTAAAAATCGTTCAGGTAAAATGAGCTTGTTATTTCAGCCTTTGATAATATTTTGTTCCATATCAAGTCGTGCAGTAGTCAATAAAAGTGTGGTTACGATTAGTGAAACAGAATTCTTCAAACTATAGAAATGGTTTTCTTTTTCACTGGAAAATCGTAATACTGATATTGAAATTTGAAATATCATAAATGAATTTATCAAAACCAAACATCAGAATTGAAAAATCTGAAATCCATATTATTAAAACGAAAATTAAGGTGTAAAAATTGAAGAACCAAGATCAAAGTATCAAAAAGAAAAATTGAAATATTTATTAAAATCGATATCAAAATCGTTTTATCGAAAATCAAAATCGAAAAAAAATATCAAAAAATTCTGAAAATGTGGAAAAATATAACGAAAATTAAGCTATTAGAATCTAATATTGGATTAAAAATGAATTATTGAAATCAAGTCGAAATATCAATCGAAATTTTTATGGAAATTACAAAATAAAATGATCTTATTCAAAATCTAATACATATCCTGAAAATCGTGTTTTTTTGGGATATTGTTCCACGAAGCAAAAGAACGCCCAAAATCGATAATTTATTCATTCAAAAAATTCTGCAACTTGAAAGGTCGCTAATTCGTAGCTTTGCCGGAGGTATAACAGGTGTATGAAATTCTGTACGAAATGAATAACAAAGCTAGGCGTTTGATAATGAAGATAATCATTACGCGACAAAATTCGCAGTTGTATTTGATTATCGGTAAATAAATCAACATCGATGGCGCGATGGTTTCATTGCTTTGTACTTTAGTACTGAATATGTTCAAAAATAGTTCGCTGGTCGTTAATTGCGATGACGTCATTTTGCGATGTTTTACGCAATCTTCACTCAAAAACAATATGGCGAATGAATGTAATTCCCAATTTTAATTTTTTTTTACGTATGTACGTAGTTTTGCCTTTTAGGTGATTTTTTAAATTCATTTTCACCAATGGTCCAATCATTTTTGCATTTGAAGTTGTAAGATGAAATATAAATCGTGAAGATCTGAGGTGTATTCTAGGGTTCAACTCGTGGTACATTACTTGTTCGTTTGCCTCTCGCAAATTAAAGCGAATTACATTCTCTATAAATTGTAATAAAATTCTAGGTACATGGTTTGTCTAGTTTTCGAGCGATAAACTATTCAAATTATAGGATTATTAACATAAAAATTTGAAAATTATGTAATATTCAACATTGCACTAATACAACGTAAAAATTAGACAATAATCGAATAAAAACTCGAGAGGAGGAAATAATGACGGAAATAGCAATATTACAAGTATTAACGATAAAACCAATTATTCACTCCATTTGCATGGACGCCTCCTCCTCCTCCTGATGAGGGTTTATGATGCGTTGGAGGAACTGGAGGTGGTGGTTCGGGATACTGAAAAAAATTCCGTTTGATTTAAAGCGTAATATAATGAAATATACAACGGGTGGTTTTGTTTTATTAAAAATTATTATGAATGAAAAATTATACATTGTTTTTGTATATTTATATTTTCATTAATTTTTTGGCGAATTCAATTCAACTTACTGGATCAGCATTAACACTGGAGATTGAGACGATGACGAGAAACACAACGCTCAATAGAAATATCACAAATTTCGGATTCATTTTGCTCACGAACACATGAAACGAGTGCTTGAAAAAAAAATAAAATACTGTGTGATGAAACGACGTGCTTTTTGTATTTATATTCTTTTAAAAAAGGCATTCGCGCTAGAATTTATTTGTATAGTAAATGAATTCGCGTGGTGATTAAACTTCAATGTTGTTTATACAAGTTGGAAAGTTTTTTATGATGATGCTGCGGTATTTCACGAAGATAAATGATTTTACGCAGTTCGCTGGCATTATTCTCTTCATTTAGAATTGCTAAATTGTGATATAAAAGTCATCATATATTGACATATGCTGTTATTGGTATTTATAAGCTTTGAAAATATTCTCAAAAGTGGTTGAGAACTTTATAAAAATTTCTAAAATTTGAAGAAATATACGACGATGGTACCTGATTAATAATTACCTATAGTTTATTATTGTATATTCCTGTAAAATAATAGAAGTGAATTTTGCAAAAATGGTAACGAATTTTGTCTAATTTTTTCCAAGGACATGTCTGCTAATTTGACAATACAAAGTGAGATAATGTATCAAAGTGAAAATTTGACGCATGTGTACACCTATTTGTGTTATTTACGATAGAACCAGTTGTCTTTCCAATCTTTCTTATTTGACATAGGTGTGATGGTCGGTTTGACCGTAGGAGGAGGCTTCGGAGATCCTCCATGCTGGTCTCCGTCAGTTTGATGTACGTTCTCCTGAAAATATTTTATTTTATTTGGAGTTAAAGTGTTGAAATGTATTAAATTCAAATTAAAAATAATTTTAAAAATTTCGATGATGAAAATTCGCTCGAAAAATTTTTTATTATTAAATTAGTATTTTAAGATGAAATATGTCTATTTACCGGAGCTGCGCTGATTGTCGAGATGAATATGGCCATAGAAAATGTGATAATCAGAAAAAATACAATAAATTTCGGGTACATTTTGCTCGCGAAAAAGTCAGTTAAAAACACCGTAAATGTTGTAGTGACCACTAGAGAATTTTTTTTGGAAATGGCGATAAAATTCGAGTTCACAATTTTTGTTTTTTTATGACCGATAAATTTACGTAGATTTAATGGTACTTTTATTTGAAAAAGTTGCACTCGTGGGTGTAATTTTTATAATTAATTCGTATTTCGATGTTAATCATCGGTCATCGATGGTGATTGTGGCGTTTTATGGGATTTTGGTCGGAGTAATTTTTTTTTTCGAATTGTAAAACGATTTTATTCTGTTAGGAATAATTTAATTGAATTTGAATTTGATTCGAAATTTATACAAATTATAATTTATCAAGGTCCTAGGGTCATTTGCATAAATATCCTTTAAATATGTGCTGTACAAAAGCATGACAGGAAACGTTCATTAGATGAGATTTTCACAAAACTGGTTGATTTTTTGAGTAATTTTTAGTATTGATTCGTTGCTGAATATTTCAAACCTTTTTCATAGTTTCCATTGAGTTCCATTTTCGGGAATTTTTTTTAATTTTTTCAAGCTGGTTAATCAATTAAAAATAATTAAGTTTGAATTTTCGTCATTAGTCGAATTAATCAGTTAATCAGATTGACTCATTTTACGCATAAAATAAAAGTAATTAAATTTAGACATTTGTAATGACAATTTTCAAGATTTTTTAAAAATTGAATTGATAAAAAAAAATGTTTTAAAAGTACTTTTGTTGAATTTGCCTCTTTTTAAAAAAGATCTTTGATGACGAATTCCATTGGTACAGATTTCCTGAACGAGATTTTTTGCAGAATCTTGGAAAATCAAAGGGTTACAAAATTGATTTTCACGTTTTAAATTTGTTGAAAAATTTTCAGCCCCGAAAAATTTCGAAGATCTCTAAAATACGAATGGATTTAATAAAATACGCCTCTTATCTCGTATTAAATTAATTTACATAATTTCAATATCATTACGAAATATTCATTATAATAAATTAGATGATCGGCAATATTTCTAATACAATTTTTTTAATTTGTGTGTTACAGGTATGTGTCATTTTACGTAAATTGATTCGAAGAAAAAATTTTCATTTGTACGTGAGGTGAGTCCGGAATCGATGTGAATTTTATTCTCGTTAAATTGAATTTCTCAACCGTGTAAAGAAAATTTTATATTAAAATTTAGTTTCGTTGAGAATTTTACAATAATTCCATTCGACGTAAAGTTGGTTTAAAATTCGAGATGGAGGAATTCAATTCAACTAAAATTCGAGTTTAAAAAACGTGAAAATATTATTTATATATTTCGCAAATTTAAAAAAATGGGTAAATTTTCATTGCAATAAAAGCTCGAATTCATAATAAATAAAATTACACAGGGTCAATAACCTCTTTCGTCATATATCACGTGATGTATATTTCCAACGTGAATTTACATTATTTTTTTATGTACCGCTAAAGGTGCACCTACGATGCAATTTATTGTTCCCCCAATCGAAGGTTTTTTTCGTGTACGAAACGGCGGGAACGAAACAGGAAATTATTTAGCATAATATCGATCCGATTACTCGTACCAATTACGAATACCGGTATAGAAAGAGCTTTTAAAGTACAAAAAAATTAACCATTGACCCAAGAAGATTAATCTAAATTGAAAGCTCTACGGTTATCGGCGAAGTCTTCTGTGCGAATTCTGTAAATGGAAATATAGCTTATTTGAAGCGGTTAGGGAAGGTACCCTGTATCGTTGGTTTCCTTCGATTGTGTACGCGTTACAGAATCAATTTTCACATTTAATTAGTATATGGAGATATAATTGGATCAGGTTGTTGGCGTTTATTGCGCAATTAATACGCGAAAGGAAGATTTAAATTGGCCGCGGAAGCGGTACTTTGAACGAGGGCGAGTGGAATTTGCCTGCGAAATGGTTCCGTGGTCAGTGGAGCGTGTATGGGGTTGCCTAAAAGGTGCCTTGTGTAGCATATGGTGTACCTATCATTTACGAGGTGTACGTTTGTACATGTGCGGTTGAGATTTCCGTGGAGATGTAGTTGGTGCTGGAAATGAGGGAATTTGGCTCGAGTTGTATGTTTTATTATTGTAATTATGGAAAATTGGTATTTTCAGAATTAGGAGGAAGGTGTTCTGAAGTGACATGTGGATGTTTTTCTTTTTCTTTTTTGAAAATCGAATAAAGTAGAAGTAAATTTTGAGAGGTTGATGAAAGTGAAGGGCAAAAATGTACGGTTCATTTTCTTTATGATCATCAGTGATGTCAATGAACTCCTGTTTTTGATTGATTCGATGAATTACTTTTTGAACTACAAAAGCTGACATCGAAAAAAGAAAAAAAATTGACCTTTAAAACGCAAAAATACCAAAAATAAAAACCTCAAAATGCCTTATTTTTCGGCACATCTACGTTTAAATGAAAAACAACACGATTTTGCATTTAAATTAACACGTTTAAATGTTAATTTCGACAGAAAAAGGTGACTTTTCGGTGTCTACATGGAATACACGACGATACGTATTTCACGAGCAAGTTGTTTTATATGGTAATACGTGCTTTTTGGCTTTTTCGCGGTGCGCGGTTCTTCGGGCGTGTATTAAAGCTAAAGCTCGTCTCGAAGCGCGTATTGTTTTTGTGTTCCACCAAAAGACGAAACCGTGGCGCTGAAACAGGTGGATTTTTCGGTATTAACGTGGTAAATTTGACGTCTACGGGTTCTTTTGGCTTTTCGCTATTGACGCGGTTTTAATATATAGAAAGCAGAAAGGGAACGTCGGATTAGGCGGAATTGATGGAAGTTTTGAATGATGAGCTCGAATGGGGTTCGTGTAATTACCGCGGCGATGAATTACCAGCGGAAGGGGCACGAGTACGGTAATTTAAAGCAGATCGTGTATTGAAGTGATGGAGGTTTTGAGAAGACGTGGAGCTTGGTATTACACGTGGGAGTTGTATAATGAGCTTTTTTAGTGTCGTATGAATATCACGAAAAATAATTCGTAGAAAGGTGGAAATCCGCAATGAATTAATATTTTTGAGGTAAAATCGCGATGCCAGAGTCGTAAAATAATAATATCGATTTATAAAAAGTAAAAGTCTACTTTATTTTTTATTTAGAATTTTTTATGCTCGTTTTTTAAAATGTGACGCAATTTTTTATGAAGTGGCAGCACTGTTGGAGTATATGACGTCATTTGTATTTTTTTAATAAGCAAAAAATGCATTTATTTTTTTATAATTTTAATTATGTAGATTTTTTTTGGAATACAAACTTTCTTCTAATCTGGAATTAAACTTTGTTGATGTGAAGAGGAGGGGGGAGGCTATTGGTAAATTTGAAAAATTCTTAAAAATTTAATGAAAAAATGTAATTTTTTTTAAGTTGAAAATTTATTTTTAAAATGTGAGAAAAACTTGAAAAACAATTCATAAAAATTCTGAGGAACAAAAACATAAAATTAACAAAAATTTAAATTTTCAAAAAAAAAACAAAAAAATCAACAAAAATTTACGAAGTTATGAAACTACATTTCTAAAATACTTTTGACATTTTTACTTATTAATTAATTAATTTTTGTTAATTTTCGATAATATAAAAGTTTTTGAGGATTTTTATGGGTTTTCGTTGTTTTAAATTTTTCCAACATTCCTAAATAAATGTAACGCTTTTTTAGATTAAATTATTATTTTAACGATGTTACTCGTAATTTCAATTACACCTCCACACGATCGTTTTTCATCTCAATTTAACCCTGAAGTAATTCTTTTTTTCAATTTGAACTCCAAAATTAATATAAAAAATGGTACGATTTCACGTGTAACTCGTATGTAACGACACACACAGCAGAAAAAACCACCACTACAGCAAATCATCTCAAGCCACGCTCATTACTGCCCCGAAGTCACCGTAAAAACGAACTTTTCCAGTTAATAAGACCCATACTATCTCATTTCGACACGTGTTGTCTCTTCAAAGCCCTCCGCCATCTTGAAAAACATCCTCAAATGTTCGGTTGTTCGTTGGTTAAAAAGTATAAAAAAAGTAAAAAACTTCACGCGGTAGAAAAATTCCCATTTTTTACGTTCTTTTCGACGTAGCTGTACTCGGAGATTGTATTTGTATCTTTTAATGAAATTAGATCATTTTTTTCCCAGTTCACCGCATTTTCCCGCTGCCCTTTGCGAAAACTCGAGAGTGAATCGGAGATACCCGAGCTCAGTTATTTCGGTTCTGTCTGTTTCGATTAGGTGAAATTTTTTTATCGTCGCCTACCTCTCGAGCTTTTCATATAATTTCCAGATTGAAATATAATTAAAACTAGTGGTTAAACAATGACGACGGTAGCGCAACTTAACCGCGCTATAGGAAAAAATCTCTTCGCAAGGTTTTCTTTTTCAATTGCCAGGGAAAAAGAACGTAATGAGTTTGAAAAACCCACATGATTAAATTTACACAAAATACGTTTTCGAGCTCAGTTTTTAGCATTTAGCGAGATATAGCGTCGAGGCCGCGTTTCCTCTGAAAACGAGACGAGCTTTTTTCTCCTCAACTTACCTCGAAGCTACGTGTAGCGTTCTTGTTATTTATAGTCGCCGGAGCGAATTATTTTCAAAATTAATTACACCTTTCGCGTCGCGTTTTCGTTACCGCATAAGTACTCGTTTTTTAAGATACGGTAAATTTTAATATTTTGCCATAGTACCCTCGTGCATCCCCCTGTGGTGGTGACTCGTCTCCAAGTCGCGGAGTATTTCATTCGTTTCGCCGTGCGAGGAGTATTTTCTTGATGCAGGTGTTAAAAATGGCGCAAAGTGAAGATGTATCGTTTTGGAATGGTTTTTAGTTGCTTATGGTTGGTGTTTTCGGGGCGAGGGCGGGTGAAGATGTGTTTTTATGAAATAAAAGTACTATGATGGTGTATTTAAATGTAGGCGATGTGATGTGCTCATCGAATTGAGTGATATTCCGAAGAAAGGGGGTTGTTGTGGTTGAAGAATAGTTGAAAAAATTGAATTTTCCGAAAAAAGAGGAAATTAGTGAAAATTGATTTTTTTAACTTCAGAAAATCTTTTGCTGTACGAATTTAAAAAAAAAAATTAAAAAAATGAATGGCAAAAAACCTCATGAAATTTGAATTTTGAAATTTTCGGAGCTTTTAGAAAAATATTGCTTTTTACCGAATTCGACGATGCTTCTTTAAGTTTTCAAGGTACATATTTCGAAAAACTTCATTTTAGGGCCAAAAACCTTCCGAATTGAACTTTAAGAGTATTTTAATTCAATATTGAATGAAGCCCTCTGACTTTTTTTTTACAAAAATTGTCGTTTTATCACCTTTTTTTTCATTTGAAAGTGTGTCCAACTGGTAGCAAAAGTAGTGAAAGTACATAGTGAAAAATTAGCAAAGTAATGAAAAGTAGTGAAAGTAGTGAAAAACTAGTGATTTTGAAAATAAGTTATGCAAGTAGTCGAAAAGTAGCAAATTTTGTCAATTTGACTCAAAAATTGCTCATTTTCGATAAATGACTGGCAATTTTTTAGGAATTGGCAGCACTGTCGAAATATGTGACGTCATATACGTATATTTTTTTAAATTAAACATATAACGCGTTAATTTTTTTATAATTTTAATTTGATTTTTTTTCAATTACAAATTTTCTTCCAATCTAAAATTTGGCTGTGTTGATGGAGAGGGGGAGGGGGTGAAGTCGAGAGGTTCTGTATAATTTGGTAAAAAAAGGTAGTGAAAAATTAGTGATTTTGAGGATTAGTTATGCAAGTATGTTGTAGTGAATTTTGTCAAACTGACTCAAAAACTGTTCATTTTTGATAAATGGCTGGCAATTTTTTATAAATTGGCACCACTGTCGAAATATGTGACGTCATATACGTATATTTTTTAAAATTAAACATATAACGCGTTAATTTTTTTATAATTTTAATTTGATTTTTTTTCAATTACAAATTTTCTTCCAATCTAAAATTTGGCTGTGTTGATGGAGAGGGGGAGGGGGTGAAGTCGAGAGGTTTTGTATAATTTGGTAAAAAAAAGGTAGTGAAAAATTAGTGATTTTGAGAATTAGTTATGCAAGTGCGTTGTAGTGAATTTTGTCAAACTGACTCAAAAATTGTTCATTTTTGATAAATGGCTGGCAATTTTTTATGAATTGGCACCACTGTCGAAATATGTGACGTC
This sequence comes from Maconellicoccus hirsutus, assembly GCA_003261595.1. Lineage (NCBI taxonomy): Eukaryota > Metazoa > Arthropoda > Insecta > Hemiptera > Pseudococcidae > Maconellicoccus > Maconellicoccus hirsutus. The sequence goes on along the minus strand of QBDW01005430.1, from coordinate 3,245 downwards.
ATATACGTATATCTTTTTTAATTAAACATATGACGCGTTAATTTTTTTTGTAATTTTAATTTGATTTTTTTTCTGTTACAAATTTTTTTCTAATCTAAAATTTGGCTTCGTTGATTGGAGAAGTTCTGTATAATTTGGTAAAAAAAAAAATGTAGTGAAAAAGTTGTGATTTTTCAAAAACAAAAATCCCTTAGATATCCTGTTTAAGTTATTTTAATGCGGGTTAAAAATTGTATTGAAAAAATCTTCGAGCCAAAGATTTTTAGGCGTGAAAAAATTAATATCAAAAAGTTTTATAATCTGGTTTTCTTCGCTCGAATTTCTATATTTTTTCATTTATAAAAAAATTATTCCGTTTAAAATTTAGCGCTACTATTTGAGTAAAATTTGTAAATTTTGTCGAATTTTAGACTTAATTTCTATCTCGAAGCACTTTTTTCGATTAATAAACAGTTAAACGCATCAACTTTTCGTTTCGTGTGATACTGTTACAAGAACCCAAAAAAAATACCAGTACACCACATTCTCAACTCATCTCGATTCATTTTAGGACAGGATACACTGGTTTTTTTTTCGGGTAAAATACGAAGCCACGGTGCTTTTCATCTCATCGCGATGCTCACGGATGCGGAAATCTGTGTGTATACGACGTAACGAGCCACCTTTTCTATACGACGTATTTATACGAAAGATACACGAGCGTGCTTTCATATCATATGCCAAGTTTTTTAATTTGACAAAGGCGGATTTACCGTATGAAAGCAGGAATCCATAATAAATGAGTTATTTTACCGATAGACCGTAGGACGAGCGTTAAAATAGGTACCATACATCTTGGAAAATATCTGCCATTAAGTCGTTTTTTTTTTTTCATTTCGTCTAATTAATTAAATACGCGCGACGTTTTTTAACTAGCGTGCGTACGATGGTGTAATTTCTATAAAATTTTTTCCCCCTTTTGAGAAAGTGAAGTCGTTAATGGGGACGAGTTTTGGAAAATTGTTCGCGTGATTAATCATTTTTTTCACTGTTAGACTTTATTAAATTTACTCGGTGTCACGTATAATATACACACACATACGTGATAAATTCGCTGTACGACGTAAATTGCTTCTTTTTATATTCGTGTGAGTACCTGATGTCTCGGTCGATGGTACTTGGCGTTGTATGTATTCGCAGCGTGTACATTGAGTTTCGTGCGTCTGTGTATCTCGTGGTATTACATGAATTTGTAAGGGGAACAGGGGAGGGGTGCAGGAAAAAAGGTCTTTCGTATCGCCAATCTGTATTGTTCGTATTAGTTATATTTTCGTTTTCGTCGTCGACATCTTCGAGGGAAGAAAAAATTCCGTTGTCGTTTTGATAAACGAAATACGAGTATGACACTTTCGAGTTCGAGTTTATGACATTGATATCACGAAAAGAAGGGGGTATCGAATGTGCCATTTAAATATTTGTCAGCATAGTCTGATCATATTTACAGACAAAAATTGGTATTTTTTGGATTTTCGTGAACCTTTTTTCTCAAGGATTGATTTTTTTGTCATTTTGTAATTTTTAAAATATTTTTCTGCATACGATTGTAAATTTGAATAAATATATATAATAATTAGATTTATGAAAATTTATTAAATACGTAAAAAAATCTCCTCAAGCGTTGAAGAAATGCCCAAAAATTAAGTCCATGCCTCGAAAAAATAATTACGGCTACAGGGTGGTAAAAAAAATGCGCACGTTGTATTTCTAGGGTAAAACACTTCGGCGCTGGATGACCCGAGCGTAATTATTTTAGCTATACTACGCTCAAAGGCCATAAAAACGCGGTATGCGTCCGCGGCTCCGAGACCACGGCATTTTGAAACGATACAACCCCTTTCCTCCTCCGATTACGTATTCCGGTCGCATTCTTTAATGTTTTTAAATTAGCGAATGCTTTTTTGCACGCGTCGTACCTCGACCTCTCACCATACCGAGACTTTCGGTCGCCGAGATGGTAGCAAATCTTACAAGAGAGAGGGAAAAAAAGCCCAAGGAAAAGGTGATGGTCGAGGTATCCCTCTTTGTTGTTGATGTTCGGCTGCGAGAATCATTAATGATCCTTAGCACACGTTATATGCCGATACCTTGGCCCTTCTTTTTCCACCGTAACCAATGAAAATTTACGTCTTACGGTTGACACTTTTCACTAACGATGCTTTCGCAACTCTTTTTTTTAGGCGCGAATCGATGAAAAAATAGGCCGGAGTGCGAGTAGCGGCTTGAACGGAGCGAATATGGAGCACGTTCGCGCTTTTTCAGGCTACGCCCGAGCTTTCGGTGTTTCTTCGAGGCGTCTTCGTGTGAGTAAAAGTTTTTATTCGTTTGCGAAATTCGGAATTCGAATGGTGGCGTGATGCAATCAACGAGGGTATTGTTTGATGTACAATGCGTGTAGTTGCGTTGCCCTGCGTGATGGATTTGGGTCGGAGCGATTATTGAAGGGGTGCAGAAGGGGGTTGAAAAGTGGAAGTTTTCGGTGAAAGATGAGCTTTCATGCGAGTTGTGGTGATTTGATGTTTAACAGAGAATCGATTGTTGATTTTGAGTGGTAAGTTTTTCTGCAAGTTTTCGCCGGAAGCCAGTTTTTGGTAATTTTTTGATAATTTGGTGAAAGTGATGGAATTTGGGTGGAAAGTGTTCGTATGAAAGTTGCTGGAAATCGAGAGAAATAATTTTATGCATATTTTTCACATATCTTCTCATAGTCTCGAGTTAATCGCAGAAATGTCATTTTTACTGTTTTTATCTCGAAAAGTCATCTCATGGATGTACATTTTCTGGACCAGGGCTTGATCTGAGGTGGAAAATGTTCAGATAAAAGTTGTAGAGAAATGAAAGGGGAAGATTTTTTTACTTGGGAATTTTTTCGTATCTCTTCGAATTTTCGAGATATCACCGAAAATCCTCATTTTGAGAGGTTAAAAACCCCCATAAAAAGGCCCGTCCAGGGCATCGATGGACATTTTAATGCAATAACGGAAGGATCATTCTGGATACTTTTTCATAAATATCGCAATGTTGGATAATTTTTCTTTCATTTCCGTCTTTTTTTGAATTTTTGAAAATTTTTTTAAAATTAAAGTGTAATTTTTTTGAAAAAATTGTTTTTTTTTTTATTTTCATAAAGACCCTTCTCTTCTATAGTATCTTGTGAATGTGAATTGTGTATTATTTCTTATTTTCCGTAATAAATTCATCTTCCCTCC